>JAMQGT020013331.1:0-33301 GCA_024447675.2 Pterophyllum scalare
TGCTCTGCATAAAAGAAGAAGTGGGACTGTTCTAGGGTTGGATGGCCAAGGGTGAGATATAGTAAATTCAGTTTTAATGAACACAATCTCAACAAAATAGCATGCCTTGTGCATATTAAGCAGGGGGAATTGGTTTTACGACTATAAAAAAAAGAACAAAAAAACAAGACAGAGGAGACGAGGTCCGATACAATCGTTTGATTCATCCACTTCCCTACTGAAGCCCTTACACCAGAACAGATGACGTGCCACAACAAAGCCCTCTTCTGCAAATTATTTTCTATCTGCAGTATCAGAGAGCTGGAAAAATGACTCAATAGGTCACCATGAAATTATTCTCATAACAGATGACATTTTAAAAATGTTTTATATGATTGATACAAACAAATTTTTATTCTCTCTTAGAATTTGATCGTCTCTCGCCAGGTCACCTGACGGAAGACCGCCTGTCTCCTAACCATCCCAGTTGAACTCAAACTGACTGTAATCACTTACAATTTGGCCAAGGTTTGGAAATAATTGCATCTAATTTATAAATAAAGACAATTAATTTGTCTGAGTCTGCACCAATCAATGCAACTTTTTGCAACTGGTTGTATTCTGGTTATATTATCCTGTATAATAGCAACTATGTCCCCATTTGTGAAGGAATTTCAGTTTCAGCTCTATGAGGCCTTTGCTGGACTCTGAATCTAAGCAGTTAATGTGAATTACTGCATATGCAGACAGCAACAGATGTGCACAAACAGACTGCATGTAATTGGCAACTGGACCCCGTTCAATGGTAGACTGTTTGCTGACTGATCCTGTGTCATTGTCACGTTATCACTGTCTTTGCACACCGGAGTCTCTCTGAAGATGGCAACTGACAGCGAGCTGTCACAGACCTAGTCCCCATCTTCACAGCAACCATTTGAAAGGCAACAAGGCAGGTTTATAGCACACAGTCGCAATAATTTTGGCCATCGTTTCCAACCACTGTTTTCCCTGCGGTGACTCTAATATTTAGCGAAGTTTAACTGGCTTAAAATTAGTTCAATTAGCTTAGCTGTGCAGCAGGTTGGTGTTTCAGGAAAGATAAAAGACAATAACAGTGTCCAAGCGCTTCCTTGTTGCTGAGAAACAACCTTCCACACTCTTCTGTATTGGGAATAATGAAAATGCATAACAGTTAAAGAACAAAGAAAAAATGTTGACATTTAGCAGTATAATAGTTATTCATAGGTTAGTCCGAGTTCATGTTGAAGAGTAGATTTCAGGGCCTACACCTACTCAAACTGACCTCTAACCTTTCTTTAGCTATCAACTGTATTAACTTTCCAAACCAATATTTTAAGTAGGTTAGATATTAAAATAAATAATAATAAATTTAGTCTATAATGCCTGAGAATGCGTGTAACAGCTAAGATTCTACTGGTAACGTTGACATAATTTAATTTCCTTTCAGTTCTGAAGACTTGAAGAATATACAGCGTCAAAGCCTTTTTGTTTTCCTTCCCATTATTCACTCCTAAAGCAAGATTATTTCTTACATAGCTCTGTTTTGGCAAGTTGCCAGCAAACATACTGCATTAGGCATTTCATTTACTCAAAACCATATTACGCCATGCAAATTAGCTGCACACGATCACAACTCGTAGATCACAAGGTTTCCCTTAATTTACTCTACATGAGGATGCCCAACTTCACTTTAAAACTGTCGTGTAAAATAGAAAAATAACATGAATAAGGTGCAAGCAGGCCAGCATGCACAAATTCTACTCACACTGCACAGAAGTCGTTTCACTACCAACCAATAAATATTGACTAGAGAGTGGTGCTTCACTGCATTAATTACAATCTATGATATATTTAGCTTTGAGCAGGACAGTATAGTGCTCTATTAATTCAAGGGAAAGCAAGATCAACACCAGTTATTCACAGACAGCTGAAGCAGATGGCTATAGAAATGCATTAAAGAAATAGTTTTGCTTCTGAGACCAGATCCATTACGTACTATGTCGTTAGCATCAGCTTTCTTTTCCATTTGTTAAACTAATTTTACTTTTGCAAAGTCTCTTTCTACAAAGATGGTTTTTGAGCCAAAGGCACTGTAATTGCAGGCTTTTGTTTTTCTGATGGTAGCGAGTATAAATACATGTATTTAAAGATCATGAACCAGAGATGCTGCATACATTTCAAAGCTTGCTAGGACCACAGAAAAACCAGATAATAAATCCTACAGTTTCACTTTTGAGAGCAATGGCTTTCAATCAGAAGCCTTCATGAATATCTAAGCTCGGTTTTAGCACTCAGACGTCAGGGTAAACAAACTAACTTAATGTGTTGCGCCTCATTCATATCCCAAACAATCTCCCCACACATAACCCTGCATTATGCGCTATCCGTCACAGAGGATTTAGATGGGATACAAGTGTGTACACTGTGACCTGATTGGAGCCAGTCAATTTAGCTAGTTTATTAATTCCCTGCGGTGCACTGGCGTAATGATTATTCAGTGAATTTGTGTTGCACAGCGAGGCATCCTCCATCACCAGCAGGGTCAGTGAAGGGCGCAGTCATCTGTTATCAGTATGCACATGCAACTGTCTGGCCATCAGTTGACATCAGAGACAAATGAGGGATTGTACACAGCAATTTCTTTATTGATGACCTATTGTTTTTCAAAACGTGGACAGAAATCCATGATACAGAGCGTTCAATGTGACCCTCGGGGTCGAAATGTAACTTGTAAACACCCACTGGGATTATGGATCATGTGCTACCGGTAGGTGCACTCAATCTGTTTACTTACGATGTAATGCATGAGTCTTGTTCAGCAAAACTTCACTTCAGTGCAGCTGACGCTTCTTTTCAGAGCAGCCAGTCAATTTGTTTCTCCTGTGCTTATTGTTATACCGTATCACAGAATAGGTCAATACCTTATATTAATGTGCTGCGATACAAACTGTCATTTGTAAACACACCACAACTTCCGTTAAAATACCTAGGCTTAGGTGGTATCTCCCCCCCCCCAAATACATGTGCACCTTGCTGATACTACACTACAAACAAGAAGCAAACAAAAATATTAAATCTGACCTGTCTGTAATGGACCCAAACCATCAAATAAAGTATTGCTGGAGGACTCAGTGACACTTTGAGACACCGTGGATTCTGATATCAGTGGGCTGAATAAACATGTTGTGTGCGTGGTGATAGCTTTGGTCCTGTTAACTGGTTAACCTTAATCACTGAGACTAAACCGAAAAGATTCTGAAAAGTTACAAAAGGAATTTTTATTTATTTGTTTCTTTACTGCAGGGTTTGCCCCACTGTAATGCAAGCCTGGTGGAGTGCAAACTTAGAAAGACATCTTAGCCATCTTACGTCAAATGGCTTCCTTTTATAATCACACTGAACATGCTGGGAAAAGATGCCTTTTATAATGTGTGTGAACGGCCTTAAATGAAGCAAGGGGCGCAGAACTCCAGGAAAAATGTAAAAATAAAGCACAGGGTTTTTTCCTTGTGTTTTCTGTTTTAGGTCAGCTGATCTAAAGCATATGACTGGATTAAGACTAATAATGCAACAATCTCTGTTCTCCACTAAAGGAGACCCATCTTTTCCATCTTTTTCATTCCCACCTTCTATTTAAAAGGTACAGTCAGCACCACGATATTTAACAGAAAAAAATGGACTCCTTAATACACACAGATTAGTGTGTAATTAAGTCTTCCAACAAACTGATGCATTCTCACAAATTTTTAATTCATCTATTAAAAATACATAGGAGCAGCACCAGTCTGTGGAAGCCGCCATATTTGCCCACCGTATTTGAATACAGTGACGGGGAAGGATATCACCCTTCGGACTTCTGTTTGGCTAGAGATCAGCCACATATGTAGCACGCCTAAGGTAGAGGAGGCATCTGCCTGCTGTGTAGTGACATTTAAATTCATGCCTGCACCTTCAGACTCAAGATATGAAAGATCATACTTATGTTTTATAATCAGAGAAGGGGTCCCCTTCACCAAAGGAGTGAAAAACCCAAAGAAAGAGACAACACCATTGGCATCCAAATAAAATGTCATCCTTTTCCTCCTCGCCTCAAGCCTCATCTCCTGAACTGAAGTTAGGGCTCTAACACACAAAAACAAGCATAAACATGTTTATTTATTCCCGATATTGTCACTATTAATTATTGTCAGCAGATTAGACATGAAACCCTTCAGACAGCTGACAGCAAGCTGGCTAAACAGCAACAACAGCTGGTTATAATCTAACATTATGTCAACTAAAATTAGGCTTGAATGTCCTAAAAAAAAAAAATAATAATCACAATTTCCCTCTGATAAACTGTTTGATTACATTCTCACGTTGTGTGAAAGTTTACTCACTAAGAGTCAGAGTCCAACAATGTTAGATCCAGTTTCACTAACACTGGCTAACAGCAGCTAACAGAGGCGAAACCAGCAACCGACAGAAAAGTTCAGGATATTCTCAGCAACTCACCTCCGTATCGCTGCCATCGGACAGACGTGAGACTGACTCAACGTGTATCAGGCTCCTTTCACAAAGTTTTACACACTACACATGATCGGGGGTCAGAACTTTGTGGTAAAATGGGGTTACTTTTCCACTCCTTTCAAGAAAGCTTTCATCTGATTGGTTACCAGTTATAAACAGAAGGTTTGAAAATCTGAAAATTTGAAAAATGTGGGTGGGGCTTCTGTGCTCACAGCCACAGACGGCTGTGTGCAATGGAACATTTAGAGCAGCCTGAAGCCTGAGCTCAAAAGGATTACAAACATATACTCTGAACTGACTAGTTAAAAAATAAAAACAAAAACCTGTGGCCATGTATTGTACAGTTGTGGCTGGAAGTTAATTAATAATAATAATAGCATGATTTGTTAATTTGGGGCATTCAATGATTTCTTTGGACTCCTATTTTAACAGAGTGGAATGTCTGGATGGCATCCATCTTTAATAGCTTTGAAAAGGCAGAAATCGGATAGACAAGTGGCTGTAGCCCAGGAGGTAGAGCAGGTCACCTACTGATCGGAAGGTCGGTGGTTTGATTCCTGGCTGCTCCGGGCTGCATGCCAAAGTATCCTTGGGCAAGATACTGAACCCCAAGTTGCTCTCCGATGCAAGCGTTTGAGTATGAATGTGTGTGAATTTTAGACAATAAACGCACTTAGCTTAGTTACTCATGGAAGTGCTTGTATGAATGGGTAAATGTGTTGTGTAAGCACTTTGAGTGCTCAGACAGAGTAGAAAAGCTCTAAATAAGAACTAGTCCATTTACAAGTTGGAATTTATTTTGGATTTTCTCTAATCCATTCCAAAATCAGTTTTGATATGTGTTGGGGATCATTGTCCTGTTGGAACACCCAACTGTGTCTACATTTCAGCAGTCTGGCAGTTGATTTGAGGTGAAGTTAAATAATTTGGAGATAGTCCACCTCCTTCATTATTCCATCCACTTTGTGCAATGTACCAGAACCACTAGCAGCAAAACAGAGCATGATGCTACCACCACCATGCTTGACAGTTGTTCGAAACCTCACCTTTATACGCCTCATCATTGTGACCCAATAGCTCAACCATCTCACATAAAACCTTTCTCCCGAAGACATTTAGCTTGTCCATGTGGGAAGCTGCAAATTTCGGTCGAGCTTGAAGGTGTCGATTTTGGAGCAAGGGCTTCTTTCTTGGTCAGCACTCTCTCAGTCCATGACGATGTAAAACCTGCTTCACTGGGGACAGTTCATGGCAGGCTTGAGCCTTGGTGGTTCCTGGATTGTTCTTGAATATCCTATCCGATTTCCTCTTATCTCAGGGTGACCGTTTTGGTCTTCTTCCAGACAGATCCACACCCGAACCACTTTTACTTATGCACAGCTGTTTGAACAGCTGGAATCTGCAGTTTTTAGAAATGTCTCCAAGAGACCTTCCCAACTTGCATACATTTATAAATCTCCTCCTTAGATCTTTACTGAGTTCTTTGGACCTTTCCCATTGTTCTGATGAGCCTTTTTACAAAGTGAATTTACGTGGGCTTCAAAAGTTAGCCTGTTGTCAAGGATTGTTTCCAGGTATTTGTACTGGTTCAAAACCTCAACATCTTCACTAGATATAACCACAGGCAATGTGGCTGCACTGTCTTGTCCAAAATCAATAACCATCTCCTTTGGTTTAGAAACATTTATCTTTAAAACAAAGGACTCACACCAGTCAGTGAAATCCCTGACCACTAGCCTGTGATCTGGGTCATCACTGCTGAGGAGGGACAGAATATCAGTCATCAGGACATTTTAAAATGTGGCTGCAACAATCATTGGTATTGAAAATAAACAAAAAGGGTGAAAGAACACAGCCCTGAGGAGACCCGGTAGAGAAAGAGAGGATGTCTGAAAGAACCCTGTTGAACCTCACCCTCTGAGAGCGTACAGTTAAAAAGTCTTTCACCCAACATATGAGGCCAGAGTCAATACCATAAAAACTGTTTCTTAGCCAAAATATGTGGTTGAATACAGTTAAAAGCAGATGAGAAATCAATAAAAAGTAGTCTTGTGAAGGTTTTTGTGCTCTTCAGATGTATTAAAATCATATTTAAAAGGACTCCTGTCGCATCCTCCACTCCCCTGCTTGACCTACAAGCAAACTCAGAGTTGGCCTCAGATGTTCCTCAACTTTAGGTAAAAGGACTTCATTAATAATCCTTTCAAATGACTTCATTGTTAATGAAGTAGAGGCAACAGGCCTGAAGGTATTCAGAGATTGACTGACCTTGTTTTCTGAGACAGGAACAATGACAGGGGCTTTCCAAAGCTGATGAACCCTGTGGGTCTGGAGAGACATGCCTTTATGGCCTATAATAGAAAAAGTGCGCCAGACCATATCTTTTACATTTCTGACATGATGCAGTACCATTTTGTACTATACATCAATAGAATTCTCATAACTCAAATTTTAATAAATATGTATGAAAGAGAGTCCATAGTAGACTACAGCGGTTGGACAATGAAACTGAAACACCTGGTTTTAGACCACAATTATTTATTAGTATAGTGTAGGGCCTCCTTTTGCGGCCAATACAGCATCAGTTCATCTTGGGAATGACATATGCAAGTTCTGCACAGTGGTCAGAGGGATTTTAAGCCATTCTTCTTGCAGGATAGTGACTCGCTCCTCCAAAACACCCCAAAGTGGCTCAATAATATTTAGATCTGGTGACTGTGCAGGCCATGGGAGATGTTGAACTTCATGTTCATCAAACCAATCTTTCACCAGTCTTGCTGTGTGTATTGGTGCATTGTCATCCTGATACACGGCACCGCCTTCAGGATACAATGTTTGAACCATTGGATGCACATGGTCCTCCAGAATGGTTCGGTAGTCCTATGGCAGTGACGCGCCCATCTAGCACAAGTATTGGGCCAAGGGAATGCCATGATATGGCAGCTTAAGCCATCACTGATCCACCCCCATGCTTCTCTCTGGGCATGCAACAGTCTGGGTGGTACGCTTCTTTGGGGTTTCTCCACACCGTAACTCTCCCGGATGTGGGGAAAACAGTAAAGGTGGACTCATCAGAGAACAATACATGTTTCACATTGTCCACAGCCCAAGATTTGCGCTCCTTGCACTATTGAAACCGACATTTGGCATTGGCACGAGTGACTAAAGGTTTGGCTATAGCAGCCCTGCCGTGTATATTGACCCTGTGGAGCTCCCGACGGACAGTTTTGGTGGAAACAGGAGAGTTGAGGTGCACATTTAATTCTGCCGTGATTTGGGCAGCCGTGGTTTTATGTTTTTTGGATACAATCCGGGTTAGCACCCAAACATCCCTTTCAGACAGCTTCCTCTTGCGTCCACAGTTAATCCTGTTGGATGTGGTTGGTCCTTCTTGGTGGTATGCTGACATTACCCTGGATACCGTGGCTCTTGATACATCACAAAGACTTGCTGTCTTGGTCACAGATGCACCAGCAAGACGTGCACCAACAATTTCTCCTCTTTTGAACTCTAGTATGTCACCCATAATGTTGTGTGCATTGCAATATTTTGAGCAAAACTGTGCTCTTACCCTGCTAATTGAACGTTCACACTCTGCTCTTACTGGTGCAATGTGCAATTAATGAAGATTGGCCACCAGGCTGGTCCAATTTAGCCATGAAAACCTCCCACACTAAAATGACAGGTGTTTCACTTTCATTGTCCAACCCTTGTAACTAAGTAGCTAAAAAGTGCACTAACCCACAAAGAAATTGAAAATCGTTTTTGATATTTACATATTTTGCTAGATACAGTAATGCCATGTCTGTAAATGCTAATGAAAACGATAGAGCGCATGGAGTACATTTTGTTGTTTGCACTTTTTATGCGATTTCTGGGAACCCATTAGAGGAAGGATGCAGCATTCTGGGATTCACTGGATGTATGATATGCAAGTGTAAATCCTCCAGTTTTATATGCAAACAAACAAAAAGATTGCTCTATCATATGTGGTTGCAATTTGACCACCATTTAAAAGCAGTTACACAACTGGGAGCACTGGCACTCAGGCTGGTCACAAAGAAAACAAAAGATGTCTGCCAAGAGTTCCACAGTTAATGTGTACTGTGACATCTGACAGCACTTAAAAGAACGCAAAGAATTAAAAGCAATCAAAGTCATTTTAGTCGGTATTGGAGCATCCAGGGAGATTCCCTGAAGCCGCTGGACGGATCTCACGATAATCTGAGATGCTAGATCCAGATTTGCCTTGGAATGCATGTAATCAAGGGTAAGAAAAATAGCTGCGGAAATTCCCTTGGCAGGTAAAAAGGGTGCAAAGACACAGACAGAAATTCAGTGTCAGGAGTGCACAGTGCCTCACTGATGACAATTGTGTTACACCACTTTTTATTCACATAAAGATGCAGTCCTCCACCAAGTAATTTGCCTGTCACCGTGTAGTCAATGACCAACTGAGTGAGCTCTCCAAACCCCTCAAACTCTGCATAGGGTTCCACAAAGCCCACATCTGAGCCCTGCAGGAAGAGGAGGTAAAAATCCGGGCTAACTGCAGACGTACTTTGTTATTACGGAGTCCACCCAAAAAGTGACACAAGGATCAAAAAGTGCACCACACAAGCAGGAGTCGTGATTGTTGCTTTCTACCATTCGCACCCATGATGATTAGAAACAGTTTAAAAAACAAAATACACAAAACACACACAGAGAGTCATTAAAAATGTGTGCTGTGCAATCATTCAACCCTGGAAAAAGAACCGTTCAAAGAAAATCATTAAAAGCCCCAAATTACCGTGACATTCATGCCCATGATGAGTGTAAACCTCTGACCACAACTGTAAGTATACACCACTGGAACAATAAATAAGAAAGAATAAAAGGAGAGTATAATATAGTTATATAAACACTATTTTTGTCACAGGCATTTATTTATTCATTAAAATATTAGAATATTGGTATTTTTTACCTCTCTACTTCATATTTAAATATATTCCTAATATTCAAATGAGGCATTATAGCAGTGATAACAGCTGCATAATTACCAATTAGTGCCAGGAATTACAGTCATTTCAAAGTGCAGGTAGGCTGTCTAAAATTATTTGATATGAGTGGCAATTATTAAGTTAAAATATATTTAGTGCTACTATGGACAGCTGGACACTATAATTGGTTGAACTACTGCTTGCATAACAGATGAAAAGGACCCCAAGTACAAGAAGTCCAGAGTCTGACTTTTTAAAATGGCAAGCTTTAATGTCACCTGGGAAATGACTTAACAGTTCGCCAGCTGTATGCCTGCTATATAGTGCAACTATGGCACTCACAACAGCTGTTTATGTAAAACTGCAGCTGAATAATGATTAAAGTCATCAAAAATTCCAATAAGAAAAAGTCCTGGATCATACATTTACATTTAAAATCCTTCGGTGAGTATAACAGACTTCTGTTCTTAACCTTGTTTGATTAAAGTTCTGTATTTTGAAATCTCAGTGTGGAGAACTGCTTAAGATGCAAAGACAATTAGTCAGAATTATCTCATGAAAAAACAAATGGAAATATGCCCTGTGCAGGTAAAACATTAACCTTTAGTCAGAGCATGTAGGTAACACCAAGGTCCTGACAGATGTGACTCCAGTGTGCAGTATTTGAAGGGCATTATCCCTCCATGCATGCATGATGAGGTGAACACTGTGTAAAGGGATAACAGACGTACTTGGACATGGCCAACATAATCAGATTGTCTTTGCAGATGGATCAAAGCGTTGCTATGACAGCAAAAGACAAGCTTTGAAAGGGAGAAAAAAAAAATCCAAAAACCAATAGTGTGATGGAAAGCGCAACAGCCTCCTCTCTTTGTTAACCCATTCAAGCTTCTAATAACTTTGGTTCTGATGCTGACATCCATTCATTTAAGCAATATTATGTGAAGCGTATTTATTCTCGGACAGGCAGCTCTGTACTGCATTTTCCTTTATTTTTGCGATTGCTTTCTCTTCTCTTTCTAAACTCAAACTGTTGCTGTACTACCTGTATCTGATGTTTTCCATTACAACAGCTCAGAGTCCTGAGGGAGCGAGCAGAGCGCGGTAAACAACAGTCAGGCTCTGAGCTCACTCGGTGCACCAAGTTTAGCTGGCCCACAAGGACGATGAATAAGAAAAAGGAGATGCAAATCGGAATAAACAACAGCTAAAACAATCTTAAAACTTTATACGGTGCATAAACAGTGTCACATTCCCTCACACCAACAGACGCTTTGTACAAATAATTTCTTTGAAAGTCTCAGACGGGGAGCAAGTACTTAAGGCAAAGTGGAGAGCTGCAGATAATGGAATGCACAAGCATCTACACTAGCAGCAGTAGTAGTAAAGTGTATTTTTAGCCAACCTGTTGTCATGCAAAGAAAAGGTGTAATATATTCATGGTTAAACATCACCGGGCGCTTTCTCCTACAGCGACTGCATGTAACTGTGACCATTAGCAGTGTCTCAGAAACAATCTCCTGAATGTCACCGATTTGTTGACAATGAATTATTTGTGACACATTTATGGAGAAGGACATTTAATGACGCTAAGCGCGATTTATTTTCAGCCACCCTGAGCTGCAGGTGTTTCGTGTTAAAACAACTGGTGAATAATTTTCACCTAAAGACACAAACCTTTAACCAATAGACGGCACTGTGAACCCTATAATAGGGCTGACACTTGAAGACAGAATAATTTCATAATCTGAGCTAATACCTCAGATGTGTAAAAATAATTTCTCCACCAGAAAACATGTTAAGCCTGGCCAGCATAATTGTCACAGCGGGAGGTGCTGCGGTGCGGCGAGGAAGGAGGCAGGACACCAAATGTAGAACTCCGGGAACATAGGTTTATTAAACTGAAGGGGAACAAAAACACACATGAACTCCCCCGGGAGAAGCACGGGTTGGGAGGAGACCAGGGAAACCAGGAAACACGCGGGAAAGACACAGGGACCACAGCGAGGAACAACCACTACGAAGGAACACAACTGGGGATAACCACGAAATGACACGACAAGGAACGGAAGAAAACTGAGGGCTTAAGTATACATGAGGGCAATAGGGGCAAGAGAAAACAGCTGGGGAACACAGGTGAAGCAAATCAGGAAAATCACAGGGGGAAGCAAAGCCAGACACGAGACATGGGGAACACAGGACTATCAAAATAAAACAGGAAAAGACGGGACCAGGAACATCAGAACATGAAACACCAGGGACCAAAGAAAACAAGGAACCAAAACAGGGAGAAAAAAAACAGAAAACACTGGGCCACAGGCCCAGGACCGTGACAATAATTTGCTTCACGTTCAGTGATAAATGATTTACCATAACTGCTGGATCTAAGTGCGATAAAATAGCTATAAAGACACAAGATGCATTTTTTTTTTCAAACTGTTGAGTAGCTGATCTGTGATGAATGGCAACTAATTTCACAGTTAGCCAATTATAGCCCAACAAAGAAAAATTTTATGAAAATCTCCAATAACTTAAACAAGCGCCAAAAGATGTACACCATAATGAAAATGTAGCTTTTAGCGCATTTTATCATTTCCATATTTAGAGGAGAGGGTACTTAGGGTTTTCTTAAAACCCACAGCTAAATCAGTATGGTTAAAACTCAGCTCTTGTGGTTAATGGATAGTTTGTAATGCTCAAAAGGACTCCATAGATATGAATCTAAATGTGCATAATTACCACCTTTGCACACTGTCAATTTAGAGAGTTCCTGTGTTTTGAAATTTCACTCCAGAATTACATTTATTGTCAAGTTTTGCCAAGTTTGTTTTGTTCTGTTACAGAAGCGAGGAATTTGTCTACATATGTGGCGATAGATGCATCAAGTTCACTAAAAGTACATTTGGCACAGTTTCTCACTTGATTACAAATTGTTGTCTGGTGATAAAAGGTGTCAAAAAGGCAGGTGGTTACAGCACTGCTATCGTCAGCTTTACACATGCCAAGTCAAAGACTTGTTTCTGTCAGCCCCCCCCCCCTCAAAAAGTTAAAGACTTGCTCAAAGGCCTGTACCCATCAGCATCGTTAAGGTTTTGTATTATCACCTGCTGAAATGCACATCCTTCCCCTACCAAATGCTAATTGCAGCACTGTGACAACACTTTTACTCCTAGTGGCGTAAACAACTCTTGAACAATTTATGAGAATCTATTTGAGGCATAAGAGCATTTTCAAGCCTTTGAAGCAGAGCAACACACTATGTTTAAAACATTGATGACTTCCCTTCCACCTCAATGAATTTGCTCCACAGCCCTTTCACTAAGATGCAAAGAAAAAGTTGTTTCGGGGGAGGGGGGCATTATGTCACTTCTTATGGTTCCATTTTTTTTAAATTTAACTCACTGTATGACTGCAGGTCAACATATAACTCAGTTTCATGCTGTTGCATGGTTGGACTATATATTCTTAAATTTAATTTCCCATGTTTTGTCTTGTTTTGTTTGATAAATTCAATCCTGTCCAACTCGACGAGGAACAGAGGACAAATCCTTGACATTATTTATAAAGGGGAAAGCCTATTCCATTTTAATAAAAGCTGAGCTCTGCAACCTGCTGGTCTGAAACCTTGCCAACCTCAGCATCTCTAAGTACCGTATAAAAAAAAATATATATATATATATATATATAACAGTTATGGTCAAGAGAAAGCGTTTGCATTCACATTTTAGACATTTAACTCTTATACGAGACAACCGAACAGTGAAATCCAATTTTCTCTTTAACAGTAAAAGCAGCCAGAGTAGAAAGTGCAAGGGTCAAAGCCATTACATGCTGACAAGAATAGCTGCAAAATATGCTCCTGTGAGCCTCGAATTATCACATATGATGGAAACTGGTTAGATAAAGAAGTACAGCAAAAAAAAAAAAAAAACAGAAAAAAAGCTTGATTTTTTTTTTTGTAACAAGACAGGGACGTTTTCAGTTCAGGTAAAAGGACACAGACGGGGGTGTTTACTACTGAACATCAATCTTGTCGCTCTCTACAAACACAACTGACAGCACATGAATAGATTGTGCTTGGTGTTTCTGAAATCTAAAAGTTAAGTCGCGTTCAACTTATTCATAAAATGCTGCCTGACATATTCATCACAAACCACTTTGAGTACAAAGGGCATAGTGTAAATATAAATTAAAACTATATGAATAAACCGCACATGAAATATTTTCCAGCTTGTCAACGGTGCACAAAGGTATACATCACAGCTGCTCAACAGAGGCTAAGAATCCCCACCCCCACCACTACAATGGATTTTAAAAATATTTTTGCTACTTTGAAGCACTAAATTAATCAAGCTACACTGTCAAAAAGAAAAGAGACTCTTTATGAATGAAAACATTTTCCCCACCTCACAAGGTTTTTAATTAATGCAGAAGAAAACCTGTGCTGTTTATGCAGAAATTGCACCAATTAATTTAGTGAATTCTTACTTACAGTAATTGGAAATGTTGTTCAAATATGGGGACAAATGTTGTTTTGTGAAGATTATGCTGCTGTGTAAGATGTGCACATATTTAGTATATACTAAATCCAGTCATGTCCACAAATGTTTGGACAGTAAGAAATTGTAATTTTGGCTGTGTACACCACCACAGTGGATTTTAAAACAACAACTTTCACTTTGGATTCAAGGGGATTAGCAAACAAATCGCATTAACTGTTTAAGAATTACAGCTCTAAAAACTAATGACACACCTCCTTTCTGATTCCTGAGGTTTCCTCGTGGATCTCTGGTCTCTGTTTACTCATCCTCGATCCACCTCTACTCTTTCTGAATGTAGTAACAGAGCACCGGCTGTTAACCATGCTACCTGGCTAGCTAGAGTACCATTACCCAACATGCCATTTGGTGGTGTGATTTCATAAATGTGCAATCATCAGATTTTATGTACTTCACAAATTATTGTGCACCATGATGTCTACCCCACTGAGGAGAGATGGGGAGTATTAATTCTTTTTTATTTTCTTTGCATCATATGATTACAAGCTTCATTGCTGGCATAGGTTTTGCATAGCTTCCTATTCTATCCCACTTTTCAACCAATCAGCATTTTACCTACACACTAGGTCATCCCATTTTTTTTTTAAGTGCATACCCAAAAATCCTGAACTCTGTGTAGCCAAATACCTATTCAAACATAGACAGATACAAATTATGTAGAACCAGTTCCGCTTATAAAGAATAAACAGTTCCCCTCAAAACTGACTCCACATCTCTTGTGGAGGCCAAAAATAAAATGCATTTACACACTTTGAAACCCTACATAGAGCATTTTGTCTCATGACTAGTATAGCGATATTTGAACAATTCATATCATTCATGTAGTTACAACTGGTACACTGTTATATCCATTTAATACCACTATGTCAGTGTAAAGAGAAACTGTAAGATGTCATATCTACCCCTATATTAACAAGTAAAGCAATTTCTGTTTCTGATCCAGTTATACCAAACATCACCTTGAACACCTATATCTTAGATCATAGCTCAAAGTTTATTTCTGTTTCATTCAAGCTCTAGAAGACAAACTGCAAATAAGACATCAGCTAATAACATATATCCAGCGCTTTAATGTGCACCTGCTTTTTATTCAGTCGCCACACTCATTACATTCTCCTTTGAGGGTGTACAATAAGGTGTTATAAAGACAGTAACTTACATTTCTATGACATTTTTGGAAATGCCTTCATCTGTATTATTCTGTATCTTATTCTGTGGATGTGTTGTGAAATGTGCAAAATGTAAAATACAACATTGTTGGAAAAAAAAAACCCTTCAATTTCAGGAACAAGTCCAAAAGGAGTATGTTACTTTTAGCCACTTATAGTGTGTGTGTGTGTGTGTGTGTGTGTATGTGTGTGTGTGTGTGCTGGTCCCTGGCTGAGTGCACGTGTGAGAGTGGATGAGAGCACCTGGCAACCACTTGGCAACTTTCCGTCCCATTTCATTCCCTGGCCTAATGACTGAACGTGGGCCCGGCTCCTCTCTCAGTCTGTCCACATCAGGATGCAGCACTGAGAGCGTTTCCACCAACAACCCCATTTATCAGAGACTGCCACCTAATTGTAAGCCCCCCCCACGCTATTCCCCATTACTACTTCACATCACAGTGGGCTGGGCTCCTCTCTATTGTGAACTTTTTAGCATCACTCTGTGTTATTGTATCGCTGGGTGAAATATTGACAAAGATGAAAATTTTTGAAGTAAATTCAGTCCAATGTAAAATGCTCTTGCTCAAAGCATTACAGGCTCTCTCCACATTTCAGGGTCTGCGATGTGAGCAGCTTAACACATCTCTCTCTTGAGAAGAGAATAAGACATACAAAAAAAATGAACTTTTCTGTTCATATTGGCTGTAATACAAACCCAAGTCTTACTTACTGCATTCAAGCAATTTCTACATGTATCGTGAACTGACTGAAAGAGAGAACTCTCAAGAATCAAGAAACAGCTTTTTGTGCCCAACAATAAAACAGGCATAAGAGAGTCCTTGTTCCCAAAGCGATGGATATTTCTTTGTGCTACTGTTCACTAAAGACCAGGGGCGGCTTATCAGACGGCTTACAGCTAGATGGTGCAGCTATTTGGTGAGACTTGGAACACCAAGTTGCAACCAATTTAGCATAAAGCGCTGTCAGCATATAAAGCAATCTGCTCATCACTCATTTCTAGCAGACAGTTGGCCAGAGTAATGAACAGTACAGTTTGTAGTTATGTAGGCAACTATTATTTACTATATTCATTGTATTTACCACAGGTGTATAAAATCAAGCACCCAGTGATGCATTCTACCTTTACAGACAATTGTGAAAGAATGGGTCATTGTAAAGAGGTCACTGAATTTGTGTGGCACTGCAACAGGATGCCACCATTGTAAAAGGCAGTTTGTGACATGTGAAAACAATCAACTGTAAGTGGTATTATTGCAAAGTAGAAGTGTTCAGGAACCAAAGAAAGAAAGAAAGAAAGAACACTCACTGAAAAATAGAACATAAACAGAAAAGTGAAGATATTAACGTAGATATTGCCTATCTAGAGAAAAAGCATAACACACGCATCAAAGACCAATGGACGGCTTCTTTATGGCCATGATAAAACATGGTCAACTAAGACTTCACTTCATGAAGGATCAGAAGAAAAACCTAATCGTTGATGGTTTTTTCTCCTTACCTGCAGCCATGAACTCATTCATGCAACAAGACCGGAGCTACAGAAACAAAAATAACACCTGAAAACTAACCTGGAATCACAGCGTGTTAGAAAACCTTAGTTGTTTTCACTCTGTTCATATTTCCCAAGTTTAACACAAGTGCAGTATTACACGAAGACTGCCCATCACTGCTGTGAGGTGCTTAATGTCACATACATGGAAAAGAGCTGGACGGCAACTTATATGAAACCTTTCAGACGTATTCTTCTTTGGGACTGCAAAAAGTTATATTTATCTGAGATATTATGTACAACAGAACACAATAAAAAAGTTGTACGCGCATGGGTCAAGTGGACATTTTTTTCCCATGTTTGGACACTGATGCAGTCTTGCCATTCACATAAAAAGGGACATTAAAGTTAATCTAGGCTGAAAGCTGGAACCGACCTTCAAGATAATCTCTCTTCCTATGATTACTGTGTTGACCTTCAGATGGAAAAAGAAGCGCCGCTGTTGCCAAGCCTTCATCATTATCCACTGTAAGTAGCATGGGTTCATGCAGATCACTAAGAATTATTGATGAATCTCAATTAGATTCGTCTCACTCCATTTAATTCTACATATTCAGGATATGGTTTGCCAAAAATTATGGGTATCAACATCCTGGGAGTCATTTATACACTCAAGATGAGTTTTGATGGTAATATTGTTGATCTTGCTAAGTGTGCAGCACGTTATGCTTCCTTTGGCAGCAGTACTGATGATCACCATGACACCCATCACTCTTTTTTTTCTTTTTTTTTTTGTCCTGTGTGTGTGTTGCTATTTTCAAATAAGCAGTTTAATGTTCTTTGAAAGTTCATTAAGCAATTCAAAGACCAGAAAATAAATTGCATGTCTTAACAGTATACTAGGATATGGCTCATAAATGTTATTCTCATGGCCTAGAACAGTCAATGTGTTTTCCTGGGTTGTAGCTCATTAGATGTCTGTACCCCAGCAGGAAACATTTGAGTGGTTCACACTATGCAGAATCCTGCTGGTTTACATCTTAGTCATCTAATTAGGAACTAACTTACACCTGGAACACCAGGTGAGTACAATTAACAAGCATGTAGGACAAAATGCCAGTGTGGTATAGAAAACTATTTAAAAATCAAGCTAAATTTGGACACCTACTGACAAATTTTGGTAGGCTTTGTCACTTTTCCCCATGATCCTTATCTTATATAGCTCTAGTAATGGATTTGTTCCATTTAAGATGTTCCAGTATGCTAAACAATTAAATCTTTGCACATAACTATTATGCTTTCACAGACAAAACTACATTAAATGTAGTATTTTTTGCACTATTTGATAAGCTGGTATTAAATTTTTTTTTAAAAAACTACACAAACTCATTGCCTCAAAAACCTTACGCAACCTCAACTTACACCAACTTGTTTGGGTGTGGCGTATTTAAGCATAAATCACAATTCCAAAATAAAACAGTTCTAATTTAAAGTTAAATGCAATTCACCAAAGATTTTGGACTAAAAACAATTGAGTAAAAAAAATTGCTACTAACCCCACTAATTACATGTCTTTGGAAGCCGGAGTACCCGGAGAGAACCCGTGCAGACATGGGGAGAACATGCAAAACGCCACACAGAAAGGCACCGGCCAGATGGCGGATTCAAACCCAGGACCTTCTTGCTGTGAGGCAACAGTGCTTACCCTCCATCGTGCTGCGCCACTAGCGGGGATTAATTGGGTTAACTGGTGATTCTAAAATTATCCGCAGGTGTGAATGTGAGTGCGAATGTTGTCTGTCTCTCTGTGTGACAGACCTGCAACCTGTCCAGGGTGTACTCTGCCTCTCGCCCTATGGCAGCTGGGATACACTCCACGGTTATGCGGTTTTGAATAAACAGTGTATAACATTTGTTTCTTGGAAGATGCACAATCCTGATACAGTTTGAATGTTGTGGTTTGTTATTTTTGTTCACTTGTTTTGTTTGTTTTTTGTTTTTTTGTTTTCCCATTCAGATCTGAAACAAATGGTCATGTTTCAGTGTTTTTGCTTTTGTCTAGAAAAACAACATTTTGCAACTGGAACAAAACAGTATTGTTAAATTGTTAACTGTACTTCAATGTGTTGTTGTAGCTTAGGTTTTTTTTGTGTTGGTATAACAATGTTGGTGAGCTGTCCTCAGAACACTTGTGCTATAGCTTGTGTGATACCTTTTATCCTTCTCTGTCATCCTCATTGTCAAAGGTCAGATCAGCAAAATTACTGTGACAAAAAAAAATGCGGCTTCCCCGTTCACTTCACTGACATGTCTACGCTGGGATAGAAGGAGCCCTGACCCCAGGGAAGCACAGGAGGCCAAACTTGCCCAGAAAGAAAAAAAAATCATTCAATATAACTTCACTTGATGATCAGCTAACAACACTAGAAAGTTTAACAAGGTGCATCCACAGGATTGTATAGGTGCATCACAAAGACACAATAAAATCCCAAAAATTTCAGCCACCAAATCTCAAGCACAGACTTTATGGCCAGGCTGTTAGAACACTTAGGCAAACAGCAATCCATTTTATTCATCAGATAATTGCATTAAAATCTCCCAAAAGGCATGAATGCCACAAATGTTGCCAAGAGCTACAAATTGGAGACTAGAATTAGCAAAAATGAAGCCTAGCAGACAGTTAGCAGTGCAACTGTTGGCATCCACCTCTTACTGAAGGCGGCCACTTGATGTGTCAAAAATGCACCCATTGCCATGAAGGGGAAAATTGGTGGTAAAGATGAAAAACAGTTGGAAGTCTAAGTAAATTGACTAACTTTGGGCCCAGTGTTAAGTGGCCATTAGAGGAACTGCAATGTTTGACTTTGTGTTTCAACCATGAAGTTATCCAGATCTGTTTTTTTTCCCTTTATTTTTAAAAGGGATTCTATAATGTTTTAAGCTTTTCTTTAGAATTAAACCAACAATCACAGCATCTTTAAAAATCCCTCAGCTGCTGCAGGGCTATAATTCATTTAACTTAAGTGTAAATGTATGGGCAAATGTGAGAATCTCAGACCTCAGCTTGTTAACACTATAAACACACGCTCATCAGCTGCATCACAGGTTCCATAACAACCTACTGTACATGCCTTATGGTTTTAAGTTTTAGACAAACACTGAGCCTCATGCAAAAACCCTTAAGGCCTTTATTTGAAGTCATTTTTACAGTCAGACGATGAGCCTAGGAAGAGAATTGAATAAAAGATACCCAAATGTAATATGATCATTTTTTTGTGGGCAGTTTGAGGCTGCTCTCAGATAATATTGCTATCACACATATTATGGGCTATAGCCAAGGATTTTGACACTCATCCAGTAAAAAGATATCTATCCATTTTCTTCCGCTTAAAAAAGATATATGGATGCCAATTTAAAACTGAGCGTGAAGACCTGTAGTGCAAATACAGTCAAATGCTTTCTGAAGCGCAACGTGACCGTGCAAGGTACAGCTGCCCCCCCCCCCCGAAGAAGGTGAAAGAGTTGTACGATACAGTATTTAGGGCAGACAAGTGTCCTCTAATGGCTTAGTGGGTCAAGGAGCGTAAGTGGCCTGTAAAGCTAGCCACAAAGTCCTGCGGGGATTAAAAAGGCAGATCCTATAGGCCCCTTTTTCTTTAAAACCCAGCCACTCATCTAAGACTGGCTGGGGTGCTCGTAAGCAGATGGTGCAGTGCAGTCCCACAGCATCTCTTTAAAAATTGCTTCCTTCCCTGACCAGGAAAAGACTGCACTCCATGAATCTACAATAACTTGATTAAGACTTACTGTATGAAAGCCATTACAAATTAAATTGTGGCAAAACAGTGACACTAGATGGAACAACAGGGAGTCTTCCAATAATTCTCCCCGAGAACGGAGGAAGCAGATGAAGCAATGTTCAACTCTCCTCAGAACAGCTCTGATGACTTATTAAAAGTGTAACCCAGTCCCAGGGGGTGGTGTGTAATTTTAGAATTAATATACAATTTAGAGCTTGGTGTTTGCAGCTTTTGAATTATTCAAATGAACTGCTATGGGCTCGGGTCTGGTAGGAGCAAGCAGTAGGCAGTTGCCATGCATACAAATGAATAAATTATGGGAGACGACATAGATTAGAAGAACATAAACAATTGTGCCAGGAAACAAAACAAGATGTTTGCTCTTGTGCAGAGTTCAAACCTGAAAGGCACTAACATACTAACAGGAATAGTCCAGAATGTTCAGTTCTTAGACTGATAACTGCAGTCTGGGGAGGAATCTCTCTTCACTATTCACTCAATGAAAATACACAGTAATGCATTTTCTGCAGGTATGAGCTTTGATTAATCTGGTGAATTTCTATGGTATTACATGGTTGTTTGGTTCTGCATATGTCAGGTAAATAGCAATAACTACACAAAGTAAAGTAATGATCCAAACAGCAAAGTGTAGCTATTTATCATGGACTCTTGCGACTACAGGCGTCACGTTAATGTCAATAATAACAGAAAAGTACTGGAGGAATATTCATGAAATATATAAGTTTCCTTTGAAATGTATAATTAAGAGGTGGGCCCGGGTGCAGTTGAACTGGATTCAGGCATAGCATAAATGTGGTGTGGTTGCTAACTGCTCCCAAGCACTAAACTCTGAAGTTTTCCTTATGGTACAAGGCCATGGGTGCAAGTGTGAGTACATCCTCACCACCTAAAACTAGTACGTACTCACTAAAACTAGAGCAGTACCAATGCTGACTACACATTTTGTCCTCAAAGTTGACTTGTTAAAAGCAGGAAAAATGGGCAAGTTCAAGGATTTGAGTTTTCTTTTACATCACATGGATGGCCGGGTCCATGTGCGTCGCTTACCTGGGGAACGACTGGCACCAGGATGCACTATTGGGAAGAAGCCAAGCCAGCATAGGCAGTGTGATTCCTGGGAGACCTTGGGTCCTGCCATCCATGGGGATATTACTTTGACACGTACCACCTACCTAAGCATTGTCACTGACCATGCACACCTTTTAATGGAAACTGTATTCCCTGATGGCTGTGGCACTTTCAGCAGGATAACGCACCTTGCCAAGAAGCGAAAATGGCTCAGGAATGGTTTGAAGAGCACATAATAAAAATAATAATAATGAATATGAGCTGTTGACTTGGCCTCCAAATTGCCCAGATCTAAATCCAATTGCACATCTGTGGGATGTGCAGTACAAACAATTCCGATTCATGGACGCTCCACCTTGCAACTTACAAGAGTTAAAGGATTTGTTACTAACATCTTGGCACCAGATATAACAGCACACGTTCAGGGGTGTGGTGGAGTGCCTCCACAGGTTAGGGCTGTTTTGGCAGCAAAAGGGGAACCAACACAATATTAGGAATGTGGTCATAATGTTATGCTTGGTCAGTGTTTGGAAAAATGGATATCAGTGACTATGATGTCACCCACTGACTTTTAAATTTTTGATTTTAGCATTTTGGCTGTCACATGTTTTTGAAACCAGGCATCATAAGTGAAGGGTGGATCTGACAAACCAAAGACACTAAGCTCATATTGTAGCAGCTCATCAATTCTAATATGCTTTACTCTAAATGCTACCATAACAAAATGAACACTATGCTATTTTAAACATAACTTGAAAGAACAAATTGCAACCATAAACTCATCAGGAAGCACTAAGTGGACATTAGGGTCATTTGCAAACTGAGTGGTTTCCCTCTGCTGGTTATTGGAAAGTATGAGAATTTAAGACACTTCTGCATTGGCATGACTCCCAATAAAACACTTACTACCATGTTTTATATACAGCTGATACAGCTTCAGTGTTTGAGAAGTATTACAATATAAAACAACAAAAACAAACTAAACTACCACAAGGGATAAATGGACTGCACTTAAATTCTGTCTTTTAACTACCGCCCAACAGATTTATCAGCGGCCCATTATTATCAGACGATATTAGCTATCTGTCGCTTTGTCGGTAGCTTTATAATGGCCTGGGGGAGTGTTGATGTTGCATATTGTGTCCAACAGAGGGCACTCTGCAACTTCAAACTCAGCTGATCCGAGCAGTCGGCCATAAACAAGTAAATAACTAGACATAACAAAATTTAGGAAAATCCATTTATGTTTTTGTGCCAGAAAGACTAGACGAGACAATAAATAAATAAAATCAGCTGATATTTCAGAATATTAGATTTTTAAATCACCAAATGTCGGTATGAGTCTTAAAACCTCTACATCCGTCTGGCTCTACTTTTAACCTTAAAGGTTAAATTCTGACCAAAGCTTTTTAATAACACAAAAATAAAAAATATTAAAATTAAACAAGGGTCTGCTAAATAAAATAAGGTTTTCTTAACACAGCAAGTTAGTTTCACTGTCTCTTGTTTACACAATACACCAGCACAAGTCATTAATCTTAATAGTGCTGCTTCCAGTGACATTTTTTACATGTAATGAGAATGGGAGGATAATCTTTAAAAGCTCCATCAGATTTTTCATATCCCTAAATCAGTCCATTTATTTTGTAAAATTGCATTTCACCAGCAGCCCAAGGTCTTCCTGTAGTATGCATAACAAGCTCGCTTAGTGTGGTCTGTGCTCGTTCTGGGACTCCAATTACAGAGCATCCTGGAATATGTTTGGCATTTGTCTCTTCCTTGCTGACATTCAGTTAGAGTTTATAAGGCACTTCATTTATTCCATCTATGATTTTTTTTCTATCCACACTAAATGCAGGAATGTAATTTCTACCCATCTATACATTTCTCAAAATGCTCATCTTGTTCAGGGCTGGACCGGTCGCCAGTATATCACAGGGTGAGGAATATAACACATGTATGAACATGAAAAAAGACTGAGGGGGAATTCGTCGCTATAACACAAAAGACTATTAACTGGTTGTGATAATGAGAGAGGAAGTATTTTAAAAATGGCCTTCTTGCACCAGTTAGTGCTTTATAATACCTAAAGACCAAAAGACCAAAACATAAGAACTGATACTGAACAATGCTGAAATTATATAATATATTTTGGACATTTTATAATTAATAACCGATAATATTTGACACTTTCTTTGTCACACACGACTTTTGTATTTTGGACTGTTGTTTGGACTGTGGACTGTGAAAACACTTAAACTCCGATCTGTGGTTTAACTGTTTGCACTATTTAGTGTTTCTGCTAGTATACTGTCAGCCACCCCGCCCTGCTTTAAAGATAAAAGCAACAACTTAGCTGTATCTTATTAGCCTGACAAATTACACTTTTGGAGCTTAATATCTTTCTCATTCTTATGAATAATGTTATATTCAATCGAATTTTCCATACATTGCATTTGTCACATCTACTGTGCACTCCCATCATTTTCTTTTACCAACAATAACAACGAGCGACAATTAAGAGTTTTTCTGGAGTTTTCCTGTTATAACCACATTTTTGGATACTATTGGACTTTTTTGTTGCTTTTTAGCAGACCTGTGGAAAACTCAGAGATAAACCATGGCATTTTAAAACGCTTTTGTGTACCACATTTATTTTGTGTGAGGGTAAAGCTGAGGAATAAACACACCTTTTCTACCTCAGGAGGCATCAGTGAGGGCTAGATTACAGTTAGGAACAAATGCGGCGTTAGGACACCTACTATAACCGTTAACAATTTTTATATATGTGACGAAAGTGTTCACGTAGTAAAAGAACTATACAGAAGTTTAACTAAATATATATTGTAACAGAACCAGGTAAATTGTACCCTACTGTTTTACCTTCAGATATTCAGCTAATATCATCCACTCATGTTCACTAAATACTGGAGGCTAATGATTCATTGTTGTATGTGAGCAAGGTTAAGGTCCATTGGGTTAGTGCCCCCGTGCATACCTGCCCTGTGACTACATCTTAAAACAAATAAATGTGTGTGATCACTGGTTATACAGAGCTCAACACTGACCAATATTTTTCTACTGCTCATAAAGCTAACAAATGTAAGATTTTTACAGTAAATGTTTAAGAACCTGTTTTAATCGAGCAGAAAGCTCAGACTGACACATGTGTTGCAAAACACTGAGCAAGTTCTAGTAAGTATTAACTGAATCACAGTATTTTCTATGTCTCTTCTCATTTTGACTTGCTAGAAGTCTATTCAATTTGTTGATGGTGACGTAGCTTGTAAAACTGGAACTTTTAATGCTGAACTGATCTCAGTTTCGCAATAAGGATAAGGCTTCAGCGTACATGCTGATAGTTGAATAATTTATGATTTTCCCTACAGTTTGCTTGCCTTCTCGTTATCAGGGCTGGAAATTAGTTTGCTGAAAACTGGCCAAAGTGAGAGCTCCCCTCTCGGCTTACAGAACATGGTGCATTAAAGTGAATCACAGCAGACAGCTGGGGCCGCCCTTTATGGTAATGCACCCTCTACAATTACTGCTTCGACCTTCCCCGGTGAAGAAAAATGGGGAGACGTCCATTTAGCGCCCCTTTCAAACACTTAGTGGCAGGCATGTTGGGCAGCAGGACCACCTTTTGCCTGACATTGACTCTTGTTTAGAGGAGACAGAGAAGACGTTAGAAAGGTGACAGGTTGACAGATGAGATGCATCTGTCAACCAGCAAGAGGAGCATGGTGCATTAATGTATCAACACTGTCCAGAACCACACAGGTAGTTGAAGCTGGTTGGAGATAATGGTGCCAACTAAAGCTGCAACTCCAAAAATGTTGGGAATAAAAACAGAATGCAATGATTTGCAAATCTCATAAACCCACATTTTATTCACTATAGGACACAGAAAACATGTCAAATGTTTAAAGTGAGAAAAATTACAATTTTAAGAAAAATGTACTCATTTTTTGATGGCAGCAACACGTCGCAAAAAAGTTTGCACAGGGCCATGTTTACCACTGTGTAGGATCCCTCCTTCTTTTAGCCTCTGCATCTGAAACCTGCAACTATCACCCTTTTAACAGTAGATCTTGATTATCAAAATCTGACATTTTCTGTATCACTGAAACCTAGCTCAAACTAATTTTTGAATGCCCCCAGGGTGCTCAGGCCATGGTTGGGGTATAGCAGTGGTTTGCAAGAGTAATTAACTGTGTTCCAGTTATGCCTGGTTCACTCCACTCCTTCAAAATCAATTCTGTTTTCTTTATATATGTTACACCAGGGCCATCTACTCAACAGTTTTAAAGGACTCTCCTACCATTGCTATGCAGATGATGCACCATTATACTTTTGTGTTAAGCCCAACAACCTCAAGAGCTTCTCTGCCATAACAAATGGATGTATTTAAATGGTCTCCATCTCAATTCTAGTAGAACTGAGGTTCTAGTGTTTGGCCCTGATGGTTTCTCTATGGAGGTTAGTCAATATATCAGCCCCCTTGCCAGTGACATCAGACCATCTGCTATGAACTTTGGTATCATCTTTGACCAACATCTGAATTTTGAATATCTAGTCTCTTAGCTCATGCAGTCTTGTTTCCTTCATTTAAGAAATATTACAAAATTAAAATCTGGAACTTTTAATAAACACTTTAATTTTCTCCCATCTTGATTTTTTCATCTCACTTTTCATGTGCTTTTCTCAGTCCTCCATAGGACATCTCCAATAGGTGCACAACACAAACAAACAACAAATTAATCAATTTCAAAATTTAGTATTTTTCCTAAAATGATCAGTTTTCTCAGTTCAAACATTTGCTTTGTTTTTTATGCTCTACTGTGAATAAAATATGGGTTTATGAGATTTACTGACTATTTGGATTATTCTTGAGAGCCAGTATGAATAAAGATATTGTAGGTGTAGACTGTAAAGTCTGTTTCACACTAGTATGTGATTTTATTTTTAGAGTAGCAAATAAGCAGATGCATGCATTAAACTCAAATGAACATTATCGATGCAATAACTGGTTAATATACTGCGTGTGTGTGCCCTAAGTACATTTTAAAAATTTAAGTTTAAAGAGAGGGTTATAAAATTTTTATTAGGTTTCTGGACCTTCACAGCACAAAATGTTTTTGTTACAGCTGATAGCTGAACCGCTGTGCTTGGTTTATGGTTTATTGAAAGCTCTACACTCCATTTTAACTTGCTCACACATTTACTCATTGTTATGGAAATATAGTTCCATCACTTTTGTGGACTGAGCATATCATGAGTAACATATCTCACTGCACAAAAAATACCCACTGTACTGAAAAGGAAAGTAAAAGCATGAAAACACATTAGAACAATAAGTACTTCCCATTACAGAAGCTGAAGGGTACAACCATTTAGCGCTCACTTAAGCTGCTTTCAAGCATGCAATGCAGCACTGAACTTTTATAGAAATCACTCAGCTGAGCTATATGCGACATGTCTGATTCAGTCATATCGAAAATCAAACAGTCATTAACCTGCCAGTTTATGTACATTTATTTCCTTGGACTTATGACTCTGGCACCACCGCTCCCGTATAACCCTACTGAGTATTTCCAGTAGTGGTATATTCCCTGTTGTGTGCCAAATGTGTGAAAAGGCAACCTCAGACCTAATTCTCCTGGCATTGCAGGAGGTTAAAATGTGTGACAAATTGGTTTAATATACTGCACAAAACCTCTCTATATGGTCAAAAAATAATAATAATTTAAACTACATTCAATATGAACAGATACAAGTTGCAAACAAAAAACATGAAAACGTGTTTTGGTGCAGCTGACGAAGTTTTGGGTGACTAAGCTTTGTCACAATTCACAGTATTACAACTAGAAACAGGCATTTCAAGCAGAAACCACCCAGGCTTCTCACAAATGGGCCTGATAACTGTGTTCATTTTTTTGAACGAAGTGAAAACAAAAGTTTTTAATTGCTGTTGTCTTTGGATTTTTGTGTTTCTCCTGTTTAGGAGCATCTCGTCTCACGTCAAGTTTTATCAGTCTGGTGCCTGATGGGTAGTAGCACATTCTTCTGTTTTTGTTAATTAATGGGTCCTGGCGACCTACCAGACCAGACTACTATATATTTTAAGACAAACTTAGTTGCATAAACTCTTCAATCAGGGTTTAAATAAAGCTTGATAAGTGAAAAGTCAAAGTTTGGACCAGAATGTGTTATGAGAACTTTTTGGTGTGCGAGAAAATAATAGTGAAAAAAGGAGACGAGAGTCCTATGCATGCCGCCTGCAGGTTTCTTTCTGGGAGTTTTTGATTAAAATGTGCTCTCTTTCTTTCTTGTCTTTTAGTTATAACAAAAACAAAAACAGGTCAACACAAAAGTTTTTACATCATCATTAGTCAAAAGATCTTACAACAAATGTGCTTGACTCACACCTTGCTTTTAACAGTGCCTCCTAACCTCCATGTTGCACCTACACAGCATGTCAACAGACAGGAAGGAAGAAAGAATCAAAAGCAGAAACTCACCTTTTATTCTCAGGCTCTCGGGGATGCCATCCTGTAGAAAACACAGGGGAAAAAAATCAGTTATAATAAACTACAAGGTGGAAAATCCCCAACAATAAGTGGAAAGAATGGAAGTTACATGTTCTTGTATTAACAGAATGATATTCTATAGTCAATTCAATATACTTACTGTAATTGTTTTTGAAAATATAGCACTGAGTTGCAAGCATCACACACAATACCAAAGTATTTCACTCTGAATGCAAGAACTCATGTCTGAATGGCAAATAAGGGGGCATCAACAATCCAGACAACAGTCTGCCTTTATATGGCCATTGGACTCACTCACATGCAGAACAGACACACCTTGAACTCTGAGCTTTTACTCTGAGCACCGATACATACAGTATCATGTAGTTTCTTCCTGATCTTGATTGATTGATTTTAGTCATTGCAATAGATTCTGATTTCTCATTTCTTTCCTTTCTATTGTCTTTTATTTAAAAACCCTTTATTAAATTAGTGCATTGTAAGGTGACAGAACATGGACAGCCTTTTGAAGCATGACTATGTGCTCATGCTTCAAATGTATGCCATTATAAGTTAATTCTAAGTGTTTTAATTCTCTTTCTCTCCTTTCTTCTTATTCTTTGTTTTTCTTCCAAAGTATTTACAGTGTGTGGCTGCTAAAGTGTTTTGAATCAGTCAACCAAATTAGCAACTGTAACAGAAAAAGTTGCAGTGGAGAAAAAAAGACATATTACAGAGACATAAAGAAGAGCAAACAACTAGGACCTTCTAAGTAGCTGCACTTTAACAGATCTGCATGCACACTGAGCATAGTTGCAGAAAATGCTGCTATCAGGGCTACTATCCTAAGTAGCTGCTCTCCAGAAACCATGAATGCGAAAGAAAGAGGCATAAATATTTGATTTCTCTACAGTGAAATCTGCATAGCTCACCCTTCTCGTTCTTGTACAGAAAATTCAGATTCTCTTTCAGCTCGAGCTGGGTGGCGTTATGAGGAAGATGCATTATGCAATGGGTCTACAGTCAATAATGAACTGTGGTCCCTGAATGCATGAAGAAAACAGCGGTTTACCCATTTCTCCAGTTTGCACACCAATCCGCCTACTGTGAATTTCCTCCCTAATGCTCTATTAATTCTCTGTAAATTAACAGTGGATATTATCAATTTAAAGTATTTTAAAGGTATGTGGGTAATCATATCCAAGAAATATGACTGCAAGAATAGTACAGCTTATATCTTGCTTCCTGGTTACCATGTGTAAACTGTATATTTGACATTTTCATATTTTTATTAAAACTATTCTGGGCCTGTACATCTTGAGCCCTACTGCTAATTAAATCCCTATTCCATAGAGAAGAATGCCCACATGAGTTATAATCTAATAAATGGTGCATGGTTAAAACTGAGGGTTTTTTTTCTTTTAGTTAGCAATGAAATGATAACGACTGCTCTTTACTGTTTGGTTAGTATTTGGTTTGTAAACAATGTCTGAAAAGATTAAGATTAAGTGATGTTTATATATATTTTTTTTGTGACTGGTCTATGCATCTATAAACATTGCCTGGACAGTTGATATAAAGTTGTTTATAATACATTTTTAACCTGCCTAAAGTCATTGTGCCAAAAGAATTCACTTTTTATCAGCTCTTAATAACTGGTACACAACATTCACTTCACACTTAATGATGCTAATAATTAGTATCCAATAATTAGCAAACATTATCATTATTATGTGAAGCTAAAACACATCACATCACCCAGCAATAACTAAAAAGCAAGTTAAACATTGTTATCTGGCAACAGCAAACACTGCTGACCATCAGACACAAATCAGGGAAAACACCTGTGACCCCAACACACACACACACACACACACAAAGACACTAGAGGAGCTGACATTTAGAAATGCACTACAGTTAGGGAAGATATCAAATAGGGCTTATTTGCATATAGCAGACAATGTTCTCACTTCATTTGTTTGAAGAGAGTGATTTCTCCGGAGCCACTGGCAGGCCTGTCTCTTCTGCCCTGAGACTCTGGGGACAGTGAAGCACCCAGCTGTACAACTCGTGCTTCATCTGCTCCTGTCACAGCGAGCTGGCTGACCGCCTACATCTATCTCTCTTTCTCCCTCTTTGTGCTTCTCTCTGTCTCTCAACCCTCCTCCACTTCCACCAGCACCACCTCCTCCTCATCTTTTCTTTCTCTCGCTTCAAATCTCGCAAACCTCTTTCCTCAAGACCTCCAGTTTCCAGGTACACTACATCTGGAAATATATAACAACAAATTGCAACACACCAGCGTGACAAGTGAACAGAATACAGTATGCGGCACTATCCTTATGAGCAAGGCTGGATTTATCCAATAGTCCAGAGAGACAAAACAGCAAAGCTGCATCATTCACCTCCATTTTTTCATTTTAGCAGGTGCGTTGATGCAGATGGTGGGACGTTCAGCTAAAATAGCTAAAAAAAAAAGCCCAACTTTTGCCAATGTAAGGTCATCCAACAACAAAGTGCAGGGGAAAACAAAAACAGATGTGCATGTTCTAGTAGAATACTTTAAATTCCACAAATTTAAAAAAAAGAGAGAAAGACAATCTTTTTCCTTAATATATTGTAATGTAATGCACAGCGCCAACACCTGTTCCATTACCTGTACCTGAAACAACAAGCCCAGACCAACAAAGTCTTTCATTTTTTAAACACATACTTGGTACAGTCAGGAACTTCAAAAAAGCAACTATGTAATTTAGTCTTTTTGCGCCACAGCACCAATGCCGTCTCTCCGTGTTTTATCTGTTAATAATTGCCTTTGAAGCGGCCTGTGGTTAGCTGTGTTTTAAACATTTCTGACAAAGAATGGCGAGGCCAGCACTTGTATTGCCAAGACTCATCGTGTTGACAAGTAACAACTATGATAAATAAACCAAAAGAACAGCAAAAATAACCATGTTGCAGAAAGGCTTTGAAAGCCACAGGTCAACACCTTGTTATTGTTCTAGCAGACCGGCTCTGTACAGCATCTGTGCCTTTTCGGCCCCTGCGGAGACGTTACAAAAGCTGGTTACCTCAGTTTCAGGCTGGCTGCCATTTGAAAGCAGACAGCTCATCTAGATGAGTGACAAGGGTTGGGGCTAAAACTGACCAGCTGAGGAGGAAGAGGAGGGGGGGAAATAATATTGAAAGAAGTCACGTTTAGGCCAAATGCTGCCTGTTGCAGCTTTAACCGGTGCTACTGTACAACAAGCTGTTTCTTGTGAATTTTGCTATTCATTCTTGTTGTTTCTCCCATTCCCCGTCTCTTTATCTCAATCTAATTTGCCCACCGCCCCCACTCCCTCTCTCTCGCTCTCTGCTTATCCCCCGTTAATCTAGATTTGCCATGTGGCCAAGCCAGTGCTGGATAGATGGGGCTTTGCGCACACAGTTGTCCTTGCCTCCATTTTGTTTGTCCTGACATAACAGCTTGATGTCAAAGTGACAAAAACTCACACAAATTGCCGCGGTCCCTCATGTCGAGCAAGCCTGGCACTTCGACACGATTTCCACAAATTACACATTGAGCCTTCCATCATTCTTATAATTAAACTTTTCATGTAAGACCTTGGCTGAAATACGGCTGAGCGTCATCTTTAAGTAACAGAAGCTTAAGAATAGCAACAAGCACTCTGAATGGCAGAACATATATCTGGATTCTGCTGGGGAGGATCCGTGTCCTATACCTGACCCCATGTGGAGGATTTCACAGTGAATTTCTGAAACCACACCACGGGCATTACGAGTAGAACTTGTGACCAGCTGTTTATGAGCACATGGCTCTTGGTGATTTAAGTCTTTGTGAGGAAAGCTTATAAGGTTGTGTCCGATCCCGTTACCCTAGTCAAACACTCTCCTTCACAGCACAGGAAAAGACATCAACATTCCCAGCTTGAGGCGAAGCACACTTCCCCATTTTTCATTCCTATGATTTCTGATATGGCTTTAATTTAAAAAAATATATATGAGAAATTAAAAAACATGAAATTGTTATTTTATCTAACTGACTTCAATTATCTACTTTTAAACAGTACTAACAAATTCTTATTTTGAGTGTGGTGTTCTTGAACTTGATATTACTTCTCTACAATAATTCACTTTGAAGCGACTGTTAACACAGCTCACTCAGTTTTATTGACAAGTGGATGACCCGAGCCTCTCTGCAGTCCAGGCAAGAGCTGAGGAATCCTCTAAGCAACAAAAAGGCCAATGACATAATTTGAAAAAGGTCTTACATTTGGCCTTCTTTTTTTTTCCCCACCAAAGGGCCGTAAATTTCCACAGTCTCGTCTGACAGGCAGATAGATGAGCGCAGTTTACCTCTGTCCTCTCGCAAGACGAATTGTAATGGTATGCAGATGCTGTAATGACATTCCTCTGCGATGTAATCACAGCGCCTGGCACATTAATTTCACTGGAGTGGAAAAGCACATATATCATTTTTGTAGCTTCTCGTCAGATTTCCGCTACATGTGGGTATACATTACCTTAATTATTAAAGTCACTGCAGTTCCGAACCACACCAGTGAAGAGAGACAAAGTCAAAACCAGTTAGTTTCAATAAGAGAGAATGTACTCCTAGATACAATGAAGAAAAGAGCACCGTTCAGCTTCAAAATGTACTGTTGGTGTTGGATTAAAAGTACTTAAAGAAAATGTGTCTGCCTTATTCACATGGCACTGCATTACAATAAAAAGTACACTCTCTTCAGTACAAGAGAGAATAATGGGACAATAGAAATATTGGACTGTGTTGCAGGAGCGAGATTAAAGAGAGACACTACAAGTGAAAAGAGTCAAATTTATTACTAACAGATATCATTATGAAACGTATGCATTTCATTACTTATATTAAGAGTTTTTTGTACTACAAGTTTCTTAGGTCTTAGAGAGAGCAGTGTTTCCCAATGATTAATTATCTGCGTATGGCATGTATACCTCCTTCTTTATACACTGAATGGCCAAAAAGAAGTTGCCACCAAAAAAAAGGTCACGCACTAATATTTCCTTGGACCGCCTTTAGCTTTGATTACGGCATGCATTCGCTGTGACAGTGTTTCCATAAGCTTCTGTAATGTCACAAGATTTATTTCCATCCAGTGTTGCATTAATTTTTCACCGGATTTTTTTCA
>JAMQGT020013332.1:0-25821 GCA_024447675.2 Pterophyllum scalare
GAAGGTTGGACATTGGCCTATAATTAGCTAAGACAGCTGGGTCAGGTGGATGGCTTTTTAAGTAGAAGTTTAATTACAGCCACCTGGTGCAGCCTTCTCTCATGACTAAATCCAAAACTTGTTCGCATGGGTTCCTTCCTGCTTCACTGGCAGTTCTGAGAGAAGTCCATTTTGCTTCAAACAGAAAGAAAAATAAACATGTCTGATCATTGGTAAGAGACTTTTTTTTTTTTTTTTTTTAGCAGATTAATCAAACATTATAACACAGATGATTGAGATCCAGTTATTTGCAGAATCATTTACATTGCATGAGCCTGAAATTAATATTTCTATTTTTAATCTTGTGGGTGGCTCTCATGTAATTAATCACTCACATTTCCCATACTCTATGTAAAACTCCATGATATAAAAACTGGCCCTGGGTCTTCCACACCCTGTGGGAGAACTAGTAAGCTCAAGCTCCTTGCAAAGTTCTGCTCTCCAGCCAACAGAGACACAATTAGACCGGACAGATTTCACAGCAGTGTGATATATCACAGTTTTGTCAAACTGAGACACACAAAATGGCCTCAGTGACACCCAAAATAGCCTCCGGCAAAATACTCCTGTGGGCTGTTTGCTAAACTGGTCTGACAGGCAGGTAGGGCGAGACCATTACTTTTAAAAGAAAATTCCAGGCTGCTTTTATTTGTAAAGTGCTTCGTGTCAAGAAAAATTCTTTTTTACACTTTCTCAAAGTTTAGGCTAGATTGTCTTTACATTAATTAAAATAACGTTTTAGTCAAAAAATGATCAAATAAAAAACATGTCATGTGAGCCCTTTTTTCCCTATATTTCATGGTCAAACTTTGCTACAGACCTTCAGTACAAAGATCCGTGTTCAAGTGAATGATAACAAAATCCATTCATTCTGTCGTAGGGCTAACACAGAGAGACAGACAACCATGGACAATTTAGAATCACCAATTAACCTAACCCCACTAACTGCATGTCTTTGGACTGTGGGAGGAAACCCACACAGACACAGGGAGAACATGCAAACTCCAAACAGAAACACCTGGGCCAAGGTGGCTTCAAACCCAGACCTTCTAGCTGTTCTTCTAGCTGTGAGGCACCAGTGCTAAATTGAGAATTCATCAAAATTGCATGAGTGTGAAGATGACAGAGTTAAGTTTGATAGTGTGGGAAATACTAGAGGAATACTATGTGACAAAGTTGCAATTCTTCAGCTCAGTATTGCTTAAGTAATTCAATTCAACTTATTTGAAATTTTTTGATATTTATGATAACAAAATCAAATTTTCAAATCAGTTGAAAGTGTATGGAGCAACTGTCCTATGTAATGATGATCCAGAAATACTCCAGTCTTCTCTGGACCAAAGCTTACGTGAACTGCTGGAGCGCTGGCGCTCCTGACTGTTTAAATGCCAGTAAAATTGAAACCACATATGATAGAGCAATAAGTCTTTTTGCATGTAAAACCTGAAGAAATTTTAAAAAAAATATGTGTCTGATTTCCTTCTGTCTATGTCTGAGTTACTGCTAAGGCTTTTCTGTTTCTGCATGTACGTTTATCGAACAGGAATGAGACAAAACAACGGAATAAGGAGTTCAATTGTTAAATTTAATTAAGCCATTTTCCAACCAGTTTTTACAGATTAATCTGGGTGAAATACCGCATGCCTCATTCAGTGAGACTGAATGGTGCATGACGTACCCACAAAGCTCATCAATCTTAGTTACATCATATACAAAACAAGAATTGTGAAAAACAACAGTCTCCTGTTCTATCATTGCGTCGGCTTTCTCTGGGATCTGTTATGGATAGAGACATAGCCAGTGTGTGCATTAGCATGCACAGCTATCGCGTTTCTGTATCTAGCATAATATGTATATACAGAAAATGATTTTAAATTTCTCTGTGCATCGGTGCACTCTTTAGCTACTTTATGTAGTTAATATGGATTATCTTCATACATATTATTATAATTAGGGTTCTGAAGGCTCTATTGATGTATAGTGAGCTGTAATATTCCACACAATTGTACTACAGCATGTATAACTGTAACAATATGGTCTGGCAGACTTGTTCTATTATACGCCTCAAAGGGCTACACTGTTAAAAAAGTAACTGTAGAATTTACAGTAAACTACTGGCAGCAGGGTTGCCAGCCAGTTACTGTAATTTTTACAGTAACCTTACTGTAATTCTATTACAGTTTTACTGTAATTCTTATTACAAGTTTTACTGTAATTATCATTACATTTTTAATGTAATAAAATTACAGTAATCCTGTAATAGAATTACAGTAAAAGCTATTTCATTTTACAGTAGTCTAAGAGGCACCCCTAAATTGTAATTTCAACAGTAATTGAACTGATTCTGCATACTTAGTTAAAATGTAAACATAATTTACCAAACTCTCAATAAATGTTAGTAATTTTTCTAATTTCAGGCAAATAAAAAACAATCTATTTCAAAAATAACTTTATTTCATTGGCAATTTACCAGACAAGAATCTGACAAGAAACGATAAAAGCATGAATTGATACATTTTTTAACATCTTTAACATTTGAACTAGTTTCAAACTTAGTGAACAGTTAAGCCAACATGATTGACTGCTGAGCAGGGCGTAGTCCTTAACACAGGGAACAAAGGGTTGCTAGAAGATGAGGAAAAATGTTTTATTTAACACATGAAATATACAGCAGATTAAACTGCATTTATGTCAGTTAAAGACAGACAGGATGAGGAGGACAGATACTCTCTTTCTCTGACCTTCCCTCATTTTAGCTGTCCCTCCTGTCTGCTTTTTAGAACTGGAGATGGAGAGATGGAGGAAGAGAGAGACAGACAGAGTGAGAGACACTCAGAGAGAGATAGACAGAGGGAGAGAAATAGAATAGAATAGAACTTTATTGTCATTATACAATGAAATTAAACATCATACAACAAATTATACAATGTTATTCCATCATAGTATAACGCCGCTAGTACAGTCAATCCCCGAAAAAAGGAAAACAGACACACCGTGGGGAAGTTAGGTTAAAAAAAATGTATCTGGTACTGTGCTGGTCTGGAGCACTGTATGAGAGTCCAAAAAAACACCTTAGCAAAGCATATTTGCACATTTAATGGCACGGGAGCAGTAGGGTGGGGAGGGCCGGGATGGAAGGGAGCCAGAGGAGGCGAGAGGGAGAGGACGGGCTACTGTGGGGCTGACTCAAACTCCCCTCCTCAGCTAACAGTTCTGATAAGATGTAGAGTTCCTCAGCAGCAAGGTCAAGGGAGGTCAGTCCAACACAGATCAGGAGAAGACAGGACAGCGGGGGCGTAGAGCAGGAGACAGTTTGATAAGCGGCAGTCCAAGGCCGCCAGGGAGCCAAATTTCTGATTCCACGACTTGTTTTGGGAACAAACTGTACTGATTAATTTGTTGACAGCCTTTAGTCTTTCTGGCACCTCTCTGTGGCGAAAAAATCCAATTTATCCGAATCTTGTGGTTCGTTCCTTCGCCGTGCAGAAACAGATACATACATCTCCAAGATCTTACCCCTCCGAATCAGCTCCAAATATACAGAGTCTGAGTTTGAGTCTGGACCTTCTGGAATGTCAATTATTAAGAGGGAATAGGGTTCTCCTTCCCCCAGTGTCCTCATGGTGAAAAGCTGATCAAAAACAATGGTGTTGAGAGGCCAGCTGACCAGATCCATAATTATAAATCATAGTTCGGAAGTTGTGTGAAGAGAGGCTCTGAGCAGCAAAGCAGGGTAAAAAGGAAGGACTGAGGAGAGAAGAAAAGTGCGACCGTCTCCGCTGAGAGCTGAAGAGGGTAAGTGGAGAGGGAGAGAAAGAGAGGGAGAGAGAGAGGGAGGGAGACAGAGATGAAGCGATAGAGGGAGAGACTATAGCCTCAGTTGAAGTCAGCAGCGCCCCAGCTGCGTTATAGACGGTGTGAGTAGACCACCACTTTCCCATCCTGAGTCGTCAGACGGTTTACCAGAATAGCTTCAAGGCTGTCCGGATGTCTTTTTCCATGGCCTCACCATACTCCTCCCACACCCAAGTTTTTGGATGGTGATTTGATCCCTGGTGGCTCCAATCTCTATACCAAAGTACCCTTGAGCAAGATACTGAACCCCAAGTTGCTCTCCAATGCAACTGTTGGAGTATGACTGCTTTTGAATGTTAGATAGGAAGCATTTAAGCATAGAAAGAAGTGCTTGCATGAATGCGTGAGAATGGGTGAATGAGGCATGTTGTATAAAGGCTCTGAGTACTCAACATAGAGTAGAAAAGCACTAGTGAAGCACCAGCATATTTAAAATTTCAGATACCAGACATTTTTAAGCACCAACATCTGAATGTTGGTGCCACAAATGTCTGGTGCAGGTGCCAAAAAAGATGTAATATGGTAAATGTACTAGTTCTTATACAGCGCTTTTCTATTCTATCTGAGCACTCAAAGTGCTTATACAGCACGTTTACATGTAACCATTCACACAAGTACTTCCATATGGAACTAAGCTAAGTACTTTTATTGTGTAACATTCACCCACATTCATACTCCAACTCTTGTGTCGGAGAGCAACTTGGGGATCAGTATCTTACAAAAGGATACTTTGGTTCAGAGAAAGAATGTATACAGTTTTACAGAGAATGGCAGGAATGATTTCCTGAAGTGTTCTTCGTGGCAGCGAGGTTGAACCAGTCTACGGGAGCACTGAAAAAGAAACCACAGACAACAGCAAAGTAGATGGCACTTGCTATCACAGACTGGTAGAAGCTCTCCAACATCTTGCTGCACACATTAAAGGATCTGAGGTTCCTTAGAAAGTAGAGTCTGCACATATCCTGCACTTATCCTTGCATTTTATACTAGCATAGGCAGGTGACCTCACAGAGTGATGACAACTGCCTATGCTAGTAGACTGTTCTGTATGAGATACAGTAATATCTTCTGGATGTATGTTTTTGCAGGCATAATCAATTTCCATATACACTTACTTATGTACAAAGGCAGATTACTATCCCTGCTTAAGGTTCCTTGTTGGCTACCAATCTTAAGTTAGGAAAAACCTTATGCAAAGTGACAGATCATATGTAGTGTTTTTCAAACACAGCCGGTACCAGTTTACTTGCTGTTATTCAGAACCTTACACAGGTTACTGTGGGCCACAGCCAATGCCGAAAACAAAAGTGCACACAAATTGATAGCATATACTCTTGTTTTTACCTGAGCATGGAAGGATTCTGCTCCCTTTGTTTAGTGAACCTGTGAAAGTCTTGATGAACCAGAGCCATTTTGTTTTTCTTCTTCCTGCTCTCAGTGGAGGCGGACGTGTTTTTCTGTTCCTCCAATCTCTTATCTACCCCTGCTTTTGCTGCTTAGAGCGTCTCTTCACACATCCCCAAACTGGAAATTAAATTATGGATCGGTTAGCTGGTCTCTCAACACTACTGATGATCAAATTCTCATCACAAGGAGATTGGGAGAAGGAGAACCCTCTTTCCTCTAGTCTGACTACATACCCAGCTGGCTACATTATGGCTTCCCATGGAGGATGGAAGATAATGTGCCTGGCTGTACTGTGTGGACGTGGCATATACTGGTTTATTGATACCAGGATTTCTCCTGATTGGACTTGGGGTTACCTGGTTTATCGTGAAGTTCTGGGCAGCCATTCGGGCCCTCGTAAGTCTGCCTGTGAGGGATGCAGAAGCTGTACAAACTCAATCAGACTCAGTAGAGCTGAATCTAAATGGATTAGATCTGGAGGAGTGTTTGAGTGTCTGTTTCTGCACAGCAAAGGAAGACCCAAATGTAGACACAGCAGAGATGGTACTTACAAAACACTCACACTTTATTATGACCACACACACAATGACCACCATGTACATAGGAATTCTTGTCCAGAGCTCTCGAGTAACAAAGTAATAGTAAATCTAAAATAAATAAATATATACAGAAATATATTTACATATATAAAAATAGAAAATAGCCGTGCAAATATAGATTAAAGAAAAAGTTTATATAAATATATATTACAGAGTACCAGGATAATGGAGATTGTAAGCAGCAGTTATTGCACACTTAGTATTCCATACACAGTGGATTTTAGTTGTGAACAATACTTTACTCTGGATTCTGGGATGCCACCAGTCTGAATATAGCAACAAAGAAGTTTTTATGAAATCTAGTCCTGTGTGTGATGATGCCGTCTCTTTACTTTTCCTCAGGCTGTATGCTGTGTGTTTGGGCCTGAGGAGAAAGTGGGAGGGTGGTGTGGGTCTCTGATGATGTGCTGTGCCCTCATTTTGCATTGTTGTGCGTAAATACTGCCCACTGATGGAAGTTTAGTCGCTGATCATTTTCTCAGCAGTTATTACAACTCTCTGGAGAGCCTTCCTCTCTGCCTGAGTGGTGTTGCCATTCCACGCTGAGATGCCAGTGGTGAGGGTGCTCGCCACCAGGCCTTTGTAGGCTTGTGTGAGGGGCTGCAACTCAGCTGCTTCTGAGTCTTTTTCACAGTGACTGCAGTGTTTGCCGATCAGCTCAGATCAGATGAAATATGTAGGATGAGTGGACTTGTGGCTGCCCACTCTCACCACTTCTTACTGTGATGGTGAGGGGGTGCACTTGAGGGACTCTCTTCCTGAAGTCGGTGATGCTTTCTTTTGTCTATTCTACATTGACGATGAGGTTGTTTTCCCTTCCACAGGCAAGTCTGCTATCGACCACTGCCCTGTACCCAGTCTCGTCCCCACCCTTGATGAGGCCCAGAATGGTTGGGTCATCAGCAGATTTGATGATGTCTGTGTTGTTCATGTTGGATACACAGTTGTGAGTGTATAGGGTGAAGAGTTTGGGGCTGAGGCAGCAGCCCTGTGGTGATCCGGTGCTGAGTGTGAGCTCAGCTGAGACCCTTCCTCCCATCCATACAACCTGCAATATATATATATATATATATATATCTGTGTTCAGAGGCCTTTAGGTCATTTAACACAGAAACACATTTATTTCCTGTTATTGTCTGTTTAAGCTCTTGAGTAATGACATGTAGACATGTGATGTGTATAAAAGATGAACAGTGAGACTGCCTCACTGAGCACTTCTCCTAGGAAACCTTGATGTTGTTTACCTGTAACTGCTCCGACTTGCAAGCCTTTAATAAACATTGCATTGCATTGAGATCGTCCCTCTCCTGGTTATTAATTAAAGAAAACTGAAAAATTTCCTTACAGTAAGCACACCTACATCACACTGTAGATCTTTTCCTGACATACGGCATTCCCTTAAAACGCTCTTTTGTCTGATCATTTCTTGATAACATTTAAATTAATAATCCAATAACGGATTGCACAATAGCTTCTTCTTTTCAGTGATGAATACTAAGATGCCCTAGCTTTATGAAGGGCTTTTTATAGAGCAAAAATAAAATCTTTCTAGACTAAACAAATATCTTTAAAATTAGTGAGACACTTTCCCCTTCTTGCTTATGGGTTATTAGCTTATTAACACTTTTGTGAGTTATACCAGGGAGTCAATCACTTCTGACTTGAGGCTTTCTTTTTCAGCAGATCCATAGTGTTAGTAGCAAGGGTGTAACACTGTTAACAAGATAATCAACATCTGTGGGAGCAGAGTTTAGGTAGCTGCCCTCCGTGTTGTTGGCACAAGGTATTGAACAAGATAACGCTGGAGCAATTTCATCAACTTAGTTCAGTGGTTTCAGAAAAACTTTTACTATAATGAAATTAATACTACTGTGTAATCCATTGTTGTAAAAAAAAAGATCAGACAAAGAGAGCTTTCAGGAGATACTACGAAATGTTCAGAAAAAGATCCGGTGATTAAAGCTTTGGGTAGGTTACTTTTTGAGAGAAGCCAGTTGCATCTAATAATAGATTAAAGGCAGTGTTGAGGCTGTAATTCTTAGCATCTACATGGATGCTGAAAATGATCACCCATTATAACTGAGCACTAACTCAGATAAAAAGTCTGAGTAAGGACCAGGTGGACGACAGATAATAACAAATAAAAGTTTTTTGAGTTTCCCAATTAGGGTGGACAAGGCTAAGAGTCAGAGTTTCAAAGTAATTAAAACTGTCTGGGTCTTTGTTTGATTAATGAGCTTGAGTTAAAGATTGTTGCCACACCTCCTTCTTCAAGGATTCTGACAATTAGAATGACATGAGGGTGTTGATTCATTTAAACTAACATATTCATCCTGCTGTAGTCAGGTCTCTGTACGGCAGAGTAAATATGTTTATCAATTGTTAAATAATTTATTAACAGGGGACTTAGAAGAGAGAGATCTCTTGTAATTGTTTTACTCTTTGGTGCAGTTGAGGATGTTATATTATTCTTTGTAAATTTTTATGCTTTAAAGCTTTTCATCCAGATTTTTGGTTTGATTAGTGTAGACTTGACAAAAATAAAATGATCAATAACTGATCTTAATCATTGTTAGGTTTGTTATTCATTGTAAATTAAGGAAAAGTAAGAAGATTGATCGATGCTACTGTGTTTTATTATAACTTCCACAAAATTTAGTTGTTCCTTTCCTTTTGCTGTTCACCCAAGGTGGGTGGGGTAGTGCGAATAAACTTAGTATGTGGGAACAGAGCTCCAGGTCTCTCGTTTGTCAGTCACATTGTGTTTGCGAGGCCTCAATGGCACCTAACATCACCTTCCTCCCTGATGCATTCAGAAGCACCTGCAGTCACCAGATGTGAATGAGCTGTGTGGCTTTGGGTTATAATCACCCTCTTGCTGGATGAATATAATGAGGGCTTCTCTGCTGTAGCTCAGGTGAGGGTCAGGAATAATGTGCAACACTGGCAGAAGGGACTAAAAAACATAACATATGGTACTCCTCTTACTGAGAGTTGGAGAAAAAAATTATTACAGTACTGTTTGTAATACTCCTCTGGAAAACCGCTGTGTCTATTTAATGTAAAGTGAATAATGTCACAAAGAGGTAAGAAAAACAATTATAGTTTGAAGTGAGCATGCCACACATATGATAGTATCCGTTAATATGGTTGTTAACACATACACCAGCTGTTCTAGTTTCACCTCCTTGCTGTCTTTATCCTCATCCAAAACTACGTTGCTTGAGGTGTTCTTTGGCCTTGTTACTTGCAGAGCACAAGAAGACAGACAAACAGACACACACACACACACACGCACCCGTCAACAAGCCACCAGCCGCCAACACATTAATGGACACCTAATATCTTATTCTTTTGTCAGTTAATTTCTTCTCCAACCCAAGTTGTTAGTTGGACATCATTCACCTCAAAAAGCAAGCTTGCTCAAAGGAACAATTCATCCCATTCATTTTCCCCCCGACCTGTAGTAGTATTTCTCCGTAGATCATTTTGATGTGCGCTGCCTAGTAGACATGTTGTCTTCTCTTGAACTTATATAAACAAATGGCAGTTACCTTGAGGTATGCAAACCACACACCCCCCCATCCAAAATACAAAACTGCATAAAAACATGTGAGTAGGCTGAGCAGAAAAAGTATCAAACAAAACCCAAAAGCCATTCAAAAATGTGGGAGAGATTCATAAAGAGTGGACTGCAGCTGGAGTCAGTGCTTCAAGAACCACCACGCACAGACGTATGCAGACATGGGTTTTGTATTGGTCTTATGTAATATTCTAATTTTCTGAGATACTGAATTTGGGGTTTTCATCAGTTGTCAGTTATAATCATCAAAATTAAAAGAAATAAACACTTGAAATACACTGCCTGGCCAAAAAAAGTCGCCACCAAAAAAAAAGATCACACATTAATATTTCGTTGGACCGCCTTTAGGTTTGATTACGGCGTGCATTCACTGTGGCATTGTTTCGATAAGCTTCTGCAATGTCACATGATTTATTTCCATCCAGTGCTGCATTAATTTTTCACCAAGATCTTGCAGTGATGATGGCAGATTCTGACAACTGCGCCAAGCCTTCCCCAACACATCCCAAAGACTCTCAATGAGGTTGAGGTCTGGACTCTGTGGTGGCCAATCCATGTGTGAAAATGATGTCTCATGCTCCCAGAACCACTCTTTCACAATTTGAGCCCGATGAATCCTGGCATTGTCATCTTGGAATATGCCCGTGCCATCAGGGAAGAAAAAATCCATTGATGGAATAACCTGGTTATTGAGTATATACAGGTAGTCAGCTGACCTCATTCTTTAAGCACATAATGTTGCTGAACCTAGACCTGACCAACTGCAGCAACCAATGCCCCCACAGGCTTGCACAGCAGGCACCAGGCATGATGGGTTCATCACTTCTCCTGCCTCTCTTCTTACCCTGATGCGCCCATCACTCTGGAACAGGGTAAATCTGGACTCATCGGACCACATGACCTTCTTCCTTTGCTCCAGAGTCCAATCTTTATGCTCTCTAGCAAAGTGAAGCTTTTTTTCTGGTTAGCCTCACTGATTAGTGGTTTTCTTAAGGCTACACAGCTGTTCAATCACAATCCCTTGAGTTCCCTTCGCATTGTGAGTGTGGAAATGCTCTTACTTTCACTATTAAACACAGCCCTGAGTGCTACTGTTGTTTTTCTTCGATTTGATTTCACCAAATGTTTAAGTGATCACTGATCACGATCATTTAGGATTTTTTTCCGGCCACAGTTCTTCCTCAAAGACGATGGGTCCCCACTGTCCTTCCAGTTTTTAATAATGCGTTGGACAGTTCTTAGCCCAATTTTAGTAGTTTCTGCAATCTCCGTAGATGTTTTCTCTGCTTGATGCAGGCCAATAATTTGACCCTTCGCAAACAGACTGACATCTTTTCCACAACCACGCGATGTGTCTTTCGACATGGTTGTTTAAGAAATGAGAAGCAACTCATTGCACCAGTTGGGGTTAAATAACTTGTTGCCAGCTGAAAAATAATCGCCCATGCAGTAATTATCCAGTAGGAGGCTCATACCTATTTGCTTAGTTAAATCCAGGAGGCGACTTTTTTTTGGCCAGGCAGTGTAATATACAAGTTTCACTTTTTGAATGGAATTACCGAAATAAATCAACTTTTTCATGATATTCTAATTTCATGACCAGCACCTGTATGTAACATGAATTATGAATGTGAGCTAGTTCATTTTTGTCTGAACTTTGTGAGAAGTTAGCATTAAGCTAATATTAATACTGTGTGAACTCAGTATAGATCCAGCCAATGCCTCACATTAAGGCTAAAAGATTTTGATAATTTTTTTAAGGGCTCTAGATATTGCACAATGCTCTTTTTATATTCAAATGAATCTATTCAAATTTAAGCTGACATTCCAATATTTTCATGCAAACTGATTGTGATGAGACAAAGTGGTTGAAAAAATACTGATTCACATGTAAAAAGCTTTAACAGTTTCCCAAATTTTGCCTTTTGCTGATTTCATAAATATGACATGGACTAACAGCTTTACTGCAATTTAAAAATCTTTGGTTATGGTTGTTTACTGTTGTTTACATGTTTACAGTGAAGGTAACATCAGGTAGCATTAACATGATGCCCTTAGATGTGGGTTTCTATATATTCTAGTTGGTTCTAATTGAGTCTCCTTCTTTCTTCCTATTCTACTCCTAACAAAAACCACAAACTGGAAATTTGGGAGGTGACCAGAGGTCTGGGAAAAAGTTAGACTGTCAGCTACACTGACTGATGCATCAAAGACTGAGAAATGTGAAATGTTTCCACCAGTGCAACAAGCTCGGCTTATTGATTTCTTTCAGGATAACACTGGAGCTTTAAAATGAAAAAGGCCATGGGTAATTTTTAATTTTTTTTGGATGCACACTCAACCACGTAAAAATAAAAACAAAACAGAACAAAAAAGTCAGCAACTGAAGACTCTCTCCCTGTGCCAGCCAGCAGACCTCTGACAGCAAGAGGTCATGTCATTACTCCCTCCATGGGACAGGAAGCATCCTAATCAGAGCATTGACTCCATGGCTCAATCATCCCTGTCAGGGGGCAATAATTACTCAATCACCATCTTAATTAAAATTTGGCCCGGTAATGGGGAATCATTGTGTACCTTACAGGGGCAGCATTGATATGCATGTCATCACTTACTATTGCCTCCTTTCACTGACCTTTCTCTGCTTCAGGCTTCCAGTCTATCACTGCTCTCTTTTATTTATGCTCTTTTCCTGTTGAACAGTCACTGTGGACTTTAGGGGAACCTCCAACGACTCCCAATTATTTCATGTTTGCTCGTTGTCTTGGAATGGACTCTGATGGAGTACTTTGATGTAGGGAAGATCTTCTCAGGAGGAAAGGCAAAAGAGTTCAAAGAAAGACAAAGAAGAAGTAGAAATGGTAGATACAAAGAGAAAAACAAATGCAGAGAGGTGGTGGGAAGAAAGAGGGAATATGTTGTAAAAGTAATTAAATCTCCTGATGTGTGTCTGTCTGATATTAAGATTCATTTCCAGATTCATAAAGTCGCGGTCTGAACATCAGAGGAGTGAATTCATTCGCAAGGACTGAAATCCCAGTTAGATGCATGTTGTACAGTGTTGACTTGTCAATAAGGACGGAGACAGCAGTTATGTCATGGATGTATAATCAGCCCAGCTGCAGCTGTCAGTCATTTACTGTAGCATCACTGTTTACATCACACTGAACTGCATGAAGCTATCGATGCAGAGCACACTGATCAGTGATCAATCATTTGTCTTAAAATGACTTTAACACTTGAAAAATGAACTAAATGTGACTTAATGTTGTCAACATTTTGAAAGTTATGGTGTCTGAAATTCAGAGTATGAATCTCTTCATGTTTTCCACTGAAAATCACCTAAATTGGTGATGATAGCCTCTGTAACAGATCAGCAAACCATGTCGAAGTCCACGAATGTGCCCCTACCAAAACCAGTCTGGGTTCTCTCTCCTGTTATGTTAAACAATTTATCTTCAATCTTCCACTACAGCTTATTAATTAACCAAAGACCACACAGAGTTTTAATTCATTTGAAAGCCTGACTCTTAGCCTTGTGCAGCCTAATTTGAAAGCTCAAAACAGTTTTATTTTTTATTATCTATCACCTACCTGGTCTTTACTCAGAGTTTGTTTGATTTCTCAGACTTTTTTTTCTGATTTTAGTGCTCGGTTCAGATAAAATAATTACAGTGGATGATTTTAACATCCATGTAGATGCTGAAAATGACAGCCTCGACACTGCGTTTAATCTATTATTAGATTCAATTAGCATCTCTCAAAATGTCTCTCTCAAAAACCCACCACTGTAATTACACTCTGGAACTTGTTCTGACATATGGTATAGAAACCGAAGGTTTAACACTTAAAAAACATTAAAACCCTGTCTGATCATTTCTTAATAACATTCACATATACTTTAATGGACTATACATCAGTGAGGAATACATTTTATCATAAAAGTCTCTCTGAAAGTGCTGTAACTAATTTTAAGGATATAATTCCTTCATTGTTATCCTCATCAAAAATGAAATGAAATGAAATGAAATGGCTACATAAACTAAACTGAGACAGAGGTACATTATCTCATCAGTAGTTATACTCTGGATGCTGTGGCTCCCCTGAAAAAGAGAGCCTCAAACCAGAATTGCCTGACTCCCTGGTATAATTTACAAACGTGCAGCTTAAAGCAGATATCCCATAAGCTGGAGAAGAAATGGTGTCTCACAAATTTAGAAGATGCTCATTTAGCCTGAAAGCGAGGACATGATGGTGATATTTTTTTAGGGGTCCTCGTGTTCCTTGTGGCCGAAAATTCAAACCCAATTAAACCAAAGGTTTAATTGCTTGAGACTGAGATATTCTCTCTCTCTCTCTCTCACACACACACACACACACACACACACACACACACAAACAGACAGACAGAGAGAAGGAGAGAAACACAAAGGCAGAGAAAGATGCAAAAACAGGAAGAGAAAAAAGAGAGAAAAGAGAAAAGCAAACAAAAGTAAGTGTGAGAAAAAAAAGAGTGGCAAACATATCTCAAACATGATAACTGCCCACTTGCCTTTGACCTCTCCTAATTTACATAAAATCCATGAAACTTGAACCCCAACCAATCACCTGTTGCGGCTCTGCCAGCTCTTGTCCCACATGAGCTAAAGAAACAAATGTCACCAGGGTATCTCAGTGGTTTACAACGGCTCTGGCAGGTGTCAAAGATTCAAGATTCAATCATTTATTGCCATCTCGACAGGTTGATGGGAATTTGTTTGGTGAAGACCCATGCATTGTAAAAACACACACAAAATATGATACAATAAAATGAATCAATAAATACTAAGTTTAACAATAAAAGATCATATAAAAAGTCATAAGAACAACACACACAGCAACACAACAACAAGTGACAGCATGTTATTAGGACTTATATAAAAATGCTTCCAAGTTGTTGAGAGGTCGGACAGCCTGTGGATAAGTACTGTTACGAAAGCTGGTTGTTTCAGTGCTGGTGCTTCTCAGTCTTTTCTGTGAGGGCAGAAAATTAAACAGCTGGGTAGGAAGGATCTTTTGATGTTAAGTTACTACATTTGACCACCTGAAGCCCGTCTGTTAAAAAGTCCAATACACAATGATTGCGCAACTCCCATATGAAGAAGCTGAAATCAACAACCCTTGTGTAATTACCAGGCCCCTCTAGAGGTTTTAAAGCAGAGTGCGGGCGTAGTGACACAGTATCCTCGACAGATCTATTTGCTCTATATGCAACCTGGTATGGCTCTAAGAGCATTCAGATATTTTCATGAAAGCTGATGTTAATGCTACAGGTCTTTGGTCATTCAGACAGCTCGGGTTAGGTTTCTTGGGTACCGGTACAAAAACAGCTGATTTCAAACATGCTGGAACTTTCTGTTGGGTTAAAGAACAGTTAAAACTGGGGCCAGTTCATATGCACAGTGTTTAAGGCAAACACATGACACCCGGGTAGGACCAGCAGCCTTTCTGCTGTTTTGCCTCAGCAGAAGGTTCCTTACCTCATGCTCTCTTATAAAAAAAAGGGGGGGGAGCGTTAGGCTCGGAGTCATTAATAATTCCTTTTTTCAAATCTGCCATAAAAATTGAGATCAAAATCCAAAGAGGTGTGTTTTTCCTTACAATTGATGATTGATTGGAAGCCCTGCCATAACTCTCTGCTGTTGCCAGAATTGAGTTTATTTTCTAGCTTCTGTTTATAGTATTTCTTGACTTCCTTTAGTGCCTTTCTGAATCTATATTTAGTAGCCCTGTAAAAATCTTTATCCCCCTGATTTAAAAGCTGCATCTTTCTCCTTCCATAAAGTTTCCACATGTCGGTTAAACCATGGTTTGTTGTTACTATAAACCATTACAGACCTAGATGGTACACACACATCTTCAGCCAATTTAATGTATGATGTAACCACATCAGAGAAGGCGTTCAGATCTTCATATGGTTCCCCCAGAACAGACCAGTCAGTTGTAGCAAAGCAATGACTCAACATATTCATAGCTGTGGGGGACCATTGTCTGACATTCAGTTTCTGAATGGCAAACGTAACACCAGCCTGAGAAGGAATATAGACAGCTATCAAAATAAAAGAAACAAATTCCCTAGGAACATAAAAAGGCCTGCATCTGATGGTAAGAGTCTCAAGCTCTCAAGAGCATGAATGTGACAAAGTCTTACTGTCAGTGCACCACCGCTGATTCAAATTCAAAACAGACGCCACCTCCCAATGAAGGATCTTCTTTCTATTAAATCCTCTGCTTATCTATGTTACAAAAACACAGGTGGGTCTGCAGAACTCCATTTCTGGAGCATACTTGCCATAAGACTTCGTAAAATGCAACACGAGGTTACCAGAGTCATGTGATACAGAGATGTTCCTGCGTCTCACCAAGACCACAAACACATGCCTTACCTTCACCCCAGTAACATTAAAGCCTACAGTGTTCATTAATTAATTGTGTGTGTGACTAATATACTTTTATTAGATGATATAACAATTATTGACTGTAGATATCAGTATAAAGGTGATAAAAAAATTCCCCAACAGACATCTTACTACTCATCACTAAAGAAAATAAGAACAATCCAGTTTTCTTTTCAGCACTGTAGCCAGGCTGACAAAGAGTCAGAGCTCTCCTGAGACGTATATTCCTTTAACTTGAATAAAATTTTAACCATTGGAAAAAAAAAATTCATATAATTCACATAATTTTTTGGATACAATCCGGGTTAGCACCCGAACATCCCTTTCAGACAGCTTCCTCTTGCGTCCACAGTTAATCCTGTTGGATGTGGTTGGTCCTTCTTGGTGGTATGCTGACATTACCCTGGATACCGTGGCTCTTGATACATCACAAAGACTTGCTGTCTTGGTCACAGATGCGCCAGCAAGACGTGCACCAACAATTTGCCCTCTTTTGAACTCTGGTATGTCACCCATAATGTTGTGTGCATTGCAATATTTTGAGCCAAACTGTGCTCTTACCCTGCTAATTGAACCTTCACACTCTGCTCTTACTGGTGCAATGTGCAATTAATGAAGATTGGCCACCAGGCTGGTCCAATTTAGCCATGAAACCTCCCACACTAAAATGACAGCTGTTTCACTTTCATTGTCCAACCCCTGTAATAATGAAGATGGTGAGTATTGCACGTGTTGAATGAATATTGGATATTACACAATATAGGGATGATAGATATTTTTCAGTATGAATAATAAATACTGCACAGAGATGTGGGTATTGCACAGTTAGACTGGGTGAGTTTATATTCAGTTGCGTTTAATACTACTGATATTTATTTAGATGAATTCTCTCAGTCTGATCTTTCTTAAAAAGCCATCACTGACCCAGCTGTCTTAGCTAATCATAGGCCAATCTTCAGCCTTCCCTTTGACAGGTAACAAGCTTGTTTGTGAAGGAAGACACCTGAAACACTTTAATTTAAAAAGTAAGACCTTTAATATATTAAAGAATCAGAAGAAATCCCACATGTACATGTGGGCAAATCTGGTTGAGGGAGAGCCAGGCCTCTCAGCAGCTGCCTGTGCTCCCTCACCAGAAGAGCACTGCTCTAAACTGACCATAACAATTTATACTGCCATTATCTAAAGAAATTCTGGGCGCTGTGAGTCGGCCTTGGTCCTCGGTCTTGCTCAAGCTGGTTTTTCATGACCCAGATTCCTCTCATCGGCAAATAGAGCCATGAAGCACATCTTCTTCCCGAGGTTTTAATTTGTCATACAGAGCAATCTTGTCCAGATTAATACCAGAACATGGTGACGCTGGTGATGTTTTAATTGTACTTAATGTGGCTGAACCTGCAAGATAAGGGACTGAGGCAGAGAAGTTAGTCTAGCACTTTATGTCTGTTGCTCTCTGTCTAATCTATTATTTAATTGTTTATTATTTGGTTGATTAATTAACTTACTGGAGTTAACTTTTAAACATTTGTCCTTTTATTCATTGAGTAAAAAAATAATCTGTAAGGACTCCGTCCTTTTCAGACTGTTCAGGTGTGAAATCAATTTAATACCCCTGTGGTTATTAACCCATTGATTAAAAACTAAAAACAACAGTGGCACAATTATAACATATTTTAAAGCACAATAAGTCATTATAACCAGACTTCCTCTCAAATGATTTTCCTGTGAACCACTGAGTTCTGTAATCTGTGTTTATACTTCAACAAGGTCTCACACACAAATGCCAAGCAACTAAACTAAAGCACGGGACACAAGATCATGATCGTTCTGCAAGCACATACTCGGAATATATCTGTTTAAAGCGCATTACATAACGTGACTGTTCATTATTGCACCTTCATTGATTAGCATTTATTTGCTAAATAACTGATCCTGTCATTACAGGTTCAAACCCTTTTTCTTTTTGTCTTTTCCTAGGAGTTAGTTGTCTAGTAAAGAGAAAAAATTAGAATTTGTCCATCTGATTTCCCAAAATGTTTTCCCATCATTAAAGAATCAGAATTTTTTTTATTTATTTCTGAGTTCTCTACTAATTCTTGACAATGCTATGTAGAATGGACCTGCTATGGTTAAATATTATTTAGACTCAGAAACCCGCACAAGTAACATCTATGTCATTTTATTCTGCTGTTAATCATGTTGTGTTTTTTAAAAGTTCTTTAATAGCTCTCTAGTAAAGTTAATCAACATTCCTGGTTTAATATTATAATTAACCCAATCAAAGTTTTGTTTAATTTTGTCCCAAAAGGCATACAGTGACACAACTCTGCTGCTATCACTTGAATTTGTTAACAACCCCACCAACAACTATTAAGGCATATAAAGGACCATCTTGGGCTGATTGTTTTATTCCCATAACAACCTGGATTAACTCAGGCACCGTCCCGTTCTCCCGGAAAACTGAGGACACAGTCTGTGTCTCCCAAACTTCGGCTCTTCCAGCCTCCTGTTGTCTTAAACCAGGATCTGTTATCTCCGGCCTGTCAGACTGGCGTGTTCCCACACCAATAGGGCAGACCTTCAGACATGTTCTCCCTGGTAAAAAACACCTTCTCCTTATAACAGCACACCAGGGAGCGGTTACCGGTATCCATGAAAACTTGTCCAATTGTATAAAGTTCTGATTTTTCCCTACTGTCTATAATTTAAAAGTTGAGTCTTGAACTCCAGGCCTTTGGGGTCAATATTTAAATTTAAAAACAACCTGTGGTCAGATCAGGTCTAACTATTCAACATAATTTCATTTATTAATTTTATCCACTAAATATAAAAGACTATCAATTTAAAATCTACACACCACAATTTGCCAAGAGACATATTTAACAGCAGAAGTGTATGTTTGAAAGATCTGTTATTCAGTGTCTTCATATTAAAGATCTCTTGATTAGTTTAACTCAGTCTAAATTTTTCAGTTTTCATAACACTGATCGTTGTGGCAACGTCTCCTCCAGTACAGATACAGTTTTTTAAAGGGCAGGATGGACTGCCTTAGTGTATTTGTGTTCGATCACAGATTATGGGGTTCATGCTAATGATTATCAGACTATTCTTTACTCTTTCCAATTATCTGATACAATTATAACGTTTTAGAGGATCTCCCTCCCTTCGGTTTCCAGAAACCAAATCCAGTAAGACAGATTTAAGAATTTACTGGCCAGATCCAGCCCCCAAACCTTATATTTGATATCTCTGGACTTTTATTGCAGTCAGTCAAAATCAAAGTCAGGTGGCTCTGGAATGCACGGTTGTGTTGCGTTTCCATTGCAATTGAGGACCACCACAGTGTGGGTGGAGTCGACATAGCCGCGCGGGCAGTAGTGTCTCGACGTAATTCGTATGCGGGTCAAAACACAAGCAATGGATGAGCTAGAGGCAAGCTAACAGCTAATGCCAGTTTACTATCATCATCATGCATAAGTCCCCCGTACAGTGTTTTAATGGATGAAGGTTATCATTAAGCATAACCCTATAACCCCGAACATGTCATAACCGGCTCAGTGTACTTCAAACGTCAACAATTACCGTAATAACACCATAGTATAGAGAATACCCTGTGTTGGTTGTGAAGTGCAGTTTCTCAGCTTTCAGAAACCGTTTGAATTTTTCCAATAGGACAAACGGTCATTCAAATTTCCTGTGATCAGCCGCCTCAGGCGGCCCTGTGCTAACCAGGTGTTCAGCTAGCAGGGGCAGGTAACGACGCTTCAGCGGCGATCGCCCGGCAGTATAGGGTTATAATATGTATGCTGTGTGTGCGTTTCTGCTCTCATGTTACAAAACTACAGCTGCAAACTGTCAGCCTGGGCATTCAGCCGGTGCTTTGGCCTCCAGTCTTTGCTGTCGGGTTTTAAAAATGGCACGCTGATTCTGGTGAAGGAGTCGCTCTCATGACTCCGCTAGTGACGACACTTCCTGTCCAATTAGTGCCATGCTGTCCTCCGCGTGAAATTTTGGGATCACCACGGATCGCCTAGAACCTCGGGTGAGTGAGTTCGGGAAAAGGACCTGCAAAGTGTACCTGATGGTCGAGTCGACCCGCACTGAGTCGTTCCGTATGGAAAACCCTATTAAGTGTTTTAGTTCTTCACTGAGAACCCTGTATCTGAGCGGGCTTAAGGCCTACCGCTCCCCACGTCGAAGAGGTCTCCTGTTGATGACCCTCCTCCTGGGCTCACACTTTACACAGAGGTCATGGGTCCAGGAACTTAGAGTTCACCTGTTTTGCTTGTTTTGTTGGACCTTCTTACTGAGCGACATGGGGAACCAGGAGCCCTTTACCTGCTTTGAGTCTTTGGAGCTGTCATGACCTTGAACACCTTGAACTGCACCAGAGTTTCTTTCTCAGTAACAGATCAGAGTCCAGTCTCCTGCAGCCCCAATGATGTTGTTCAGGCTCCTGTTAGAATCAAACTGAGAGATCTTTGTTAGTTAATTTTCTCCTAGTCTATATCCTTCCTCTCGAGACATAAACTCTGTTTATGTCTCAATAATTTACCTTGTTTATCTAAGGGGCAGACCTTATACCTGGGTATCGTGCCATCCCTCGTCTCATTTTTTTGATTTGGCGCTATAGAAATAAGATTAAATTGAAATGCAGACATGTCACAAGCAGGACTCTCAGGTCTTCTGATCAGGGCTTGTTATCCACCTCTGAATCTAGACAAAAAAACTAAAGGTGACAGAGCCTTTGTAATCATGGTCCCCAGCTGATTCTCTGCCCTCCAGTCTACAGCCTGTGAGCTCAGTGAAGGGTGTCAGTTCAGCTCAAGGGGTGAGCAGACAACCGTATACCACGTGGCTAGAGTGCAGCCTTATTTTTATCTTTAACGGTGTTATATAAACAAATGTTCTTACATATCTATCTATTCTCTTCCGCTTGTCTGGGGCCAGATCGCAGGGGCAGCAGCCTAAGCAGAGAAGCCCATTTTATAATTCTCACTTGAACAGATGAAAATAAAAAAAGTGAGATGGGAAAATGTATTTCATTTAGCTGTGCAATAATTCTACACAATTATAGTTGCCCAATAATGGTGCACATATAGATATTCTCCTAAGAAAGGCGAAACCTCACTTTTACTTTCTTAAACGTTCATGGTTGATGTTTATTAACATTTCAGATTAACCAAGAGCACTGTAGCTGGTGATTAACGAGGATAATCCTCAAAAATATGACTTGCCTAATAATTGTGAATATAGTGTAAATGGATTTAAAATGACTTAAATGTCGACATTTTAAAAGTTATGGAGTATGATCCCAAATCCGTGATCATCAGCTCTATAATGGATCCGTAAACTGTGTTTGAGTCCACCTGCACAGCAAGAAGATCCAGACAGATCAGGATCACAGGTTCAGATCCAGATTCAGTTAAGCGCCAGTCATTTCCCAGCGCACTCAGTCTGGATCTGTTCATAATGGATTCATGTTCCCGACACAGACTTTAATTAAACTGTCTCATCCTCCCAAAGCTGTCCTGAAATATTTAAAACCATCCACAGAGCTGTGAGAGCATTCATAGGCTGCTATGACAGACTGCTACTTCCGCTGTATGGTTTTATACTTCGGTTACTCAAAGTCAGAGAGAGCGTTAATAACAACATTTGGTTACCTTGTGCTGTAATGAGCAGCTTTATTAGTTGGAACAACTTGTGCTGTTGTTGGTTGTCACTACATCAGTCTGTACATTTTTTCAAATTATTTTATTCTGTAAATTTGTTTGTTTTCCCCAAAATTATACTACCAGTTGCACATCCCATTACTGTATTTTTTCCTTATGTTTTAAGTTTTCCTTTAATGTACAGCCATTTATTTATAGTACAGCATACAGCCTACACAAAGCTTTAACTATGCGTGGCTTCCACATGTAAACACGTAGCAGTTAGCACGATGACAGCTGCGTGTCTCCCATATCACGGCCTTCGGCCACTCCAGTGTTTATGTTTCAGTGATCAGAACATTCTGATATCCAGATAGCTGATATACTGTCCACAGAATAGCTGCTGCATGACTACATGATTTCCCTAATCCAGCGATACAGGAACAGCTGACTGTCTCCACCCTCTCCCTTAGCATGACCCCTGCTAAGTGCTTAGCTTGGCCAATGCTCTGGCTCGCCTCTACAGCTGCTTTAAGGAAAATAATGTTGCCTTGTTTGTTCAGCATTACTTTATCGATTTTATTGCTTTGAAGGTAATTATACGCCTAGGTGCTCTTATAATTACGTGATTCCGGCATCGACACCTTTGGAGAAACAAGGTAATTGATAATGTCGATGTAGGTGACTTCGGGCCGTAATTTCATGTCATCTACCCAGTCAGTGAGAAGTCGGAGGCGCTGTTACTGAACTGTCCTTGCTAATTTTTAAAATATCCCTGCAATGTATCCACTTATGATGTGGTGCCATTCATGCCAGGTGAAAGAAACTGCAGTGTCAAAATGTTTAAATGAACAGCAAGTGTGTAACCCCGCAACCGTAAATCTCATTACTCGTTTTTATCCAGTCGTGACAGAAATAATAAAATTCTCAATAAAAAATTAACTATCCCATCGATAGATTCCATTGTTACTGTATAATTATTAAAACAATTAAATGGTCATAAACCGAACAGTCATGACTGCAGCAAAAACAGTTTTTATTAAGTAACAAACTGACCTGAGGTCAGCTGCTGTCTCAGTCTCTAACACACAGGTTGGTCAGTAAAGTCAGTCTGAGCTGTTTCTCCACATTTTTAGCTTCACTTTCTGTCTCCTGCAGTTTGTCCGTCAGGCTGAATAGTTAGATTTTATTAATCAAATATAAATTAGGATTCAGCTTCATCTGATGGAGCTTCAAGTTGTGTGAATGATGACAGCAGACATTACAACAGAAATGATATAACTACAACAATAACATTGCCTTGTGCTGAGACAGTCAACAACTGAGTGCGAGTGATGTCTCAAAATGTCCACTAGAGGTCTCTGTAGACCACACAATGGCATCCACAGCATGTGTTTCACACAAGCAGCAGCAGTTACAGAGCCAGATAGCTCACGGTTAAACCTGTAGCACTGTTAGCTTTGACCCTGCTGTGTTTGTGAACACCATATTAAATGTTTTATTATCCTCTGCTCTGCTTTCTGTGACCCTCCACACGCAGACAGACACACATAGACTGTGCAGTTAAAGTGGCATGAAAATATTTCAAGATTCAAGATTCATCATACAGATTTGTTTCCTGTGATGGCAAAAATGATATTTGATGAGTTCACATTATTTTTAATCTATTTCTTTGGTTTCGTCTAACAGATCCAATTGTCATGGGGAGCTGTGAAGGTTGGAGCCAGGATGCAGGACTCATCAGGCCAAACTGAACTTTAATGTGGTTTATTGGGAGAATAGGACAAGAAATAGTAAAAACAACTAGACTGGGGATAGACAGGTGCTAGAACTAAAACTGAGGAAAATACAGACAGGAAGACGCACAGCAGGGGGATCTAGGAAACTATGATGAATAATCAAAGCCAAAAACAAACTGGGAACATGACAGAGAAACTCAATGAAAACACAACCTAAAAGAAGTAAACACAAAACACTGGGCACATGGCCCAGGACACACTGGACCATGACACTCAGCACAGTCCAGTGTGTAAACTGTATTCAGGTGGCTCATGTTTCTAAAATCAGACATGTTCTTCCTACTGTTGATCCAAACATTTAATATTTGCTGCTGATTACTGCTGAAGCTCCTGGAGGCAAAGGCTGGTATTATAGTAGGACTTCATTTTAGGCCATTTGATGTTAAAATATAATTCATATGTGAGTTTTCCAGTGGAATCTTGTTGTGTTTATACAGTGAATGCTGCTGCTCTTCCTCAGCAAAACAAAAACCTAATATTTATGAGCTGAAACTGTGTTACTGAGAAACAAACAAACAAAAAAAGTCAAAAAGGGATTAAAGGGGCTTCTGTTTTAACACTGACTGAAGCTGCATGCACAGAGCATGTTCTTTATGGTTTCTTTGACAGCATTAAATGAATCACGATCCGAATGCATTGTTGTACCAAACATATTTGATTTACAAGATGAGCTCTATAAGTTTTCTATAGGCTACTCTTGTTAAAGTTAGAGAAGAAAAAAGGAGAAAAGAAATAAGGGGACAGAGCTAGATACACAAGAGCATACTTGGAGATGGCGCACACCCACACACATCCATCGTTTGCAGTTTGTTTTGTAGTGCCATGTCCTTTTGCTGTGTTCCTTTACAGCATGTAAAGGAACACAGCAAATGCACATGGCATTAGGAGCATTGATGTCGGTTTCCTCTTCTCCCTTTCAAAATAAGAGTTCATGCCAGAGAGAAACACTGTCAGTGAACAAACTTAGCAGTAGATGCTGCTAGCTCAGTTTCTAACATGAGCTGTTCCTGTTCCTCCGATGCATGGTGTTCCTTTAAAGCTTCCATTCAAACAACAAGTGCAGCTCTTTCAGCTGCTGCCTTAATTTGTGCAGAGGAAACAGTACTTGACCCATTACTGGGTCACACTGTTCTTGGACTGTTAACCCACATTGGAAGCACCATCATTAGGATCAATATCCTCAACACCACCTTGATCACCACCATCATCAACATTTAAATTACCAGTACCTTCATTTTCAGACATGTTTATGTTTGGATTTGACCCACTGTCATATTTTCAATAAATCCATCATTGAACATCATTTTTGCTTTAAACCAGGTTTCATGTTTTTCTTTTTCCTCATGCGGTAATAAAATGAAATCATGCGTACACCTTATTTCATCACACAAATCAATGAACCCATCAAGAGATTCTTGTACCTCTGAAAACATCCCGCTTTGCATTAAACCTTGTATCAGCAACTGCGCCATTTGTGTGTCCCTACAGCTGGTGGTCTGTCCACCTTCACAGCACAATCTTCCATATTTAAAGGTCGACCAGTCAACATATCACAAGTGTGGCAGTCATAATAAAAGTTGGTCAAATTCACTCAATATTAGGGAAAGGTGATTCAGTGCTTCATTACCTGCTTTTGCAAAGAATACTCTGGAGCGTCCTTATTAAAGGAAAGGAGATCATGCAGTCTGATGTGTAAATATGCCATAACGTAATAAAACATGGTTTAAGCAGTCATGTTAAACCCACAGGTGACCTCTGAATGTTACACTCATATTTGAAAAGCTTCTTGTTGTGAAGTTGTTAATCTGTGTGAAGTGCTTTGAACATTGGCTTAGAAAAGTTAATGAATGTGATTAGCTTTATTGAAATGATCAGTATGAGGTGAAGGGTGCAGTGTAGCTCAGTTACTCAGGTTGTGCCTTTGTTTTGGGCAGTGCGCCACTGCCAGCTTTTAGAATTGACTTCAGAGATGTTGAAAGTGAAAAATGAAGGTGAGATTTAAAGTGGACCACCTCCACAGCAGGACATGAAAACATGTGCAGGATCATAAAGAGCATTTCAGCCCCTTCATTTCACCATGTTAATAGGCTCGCTTTTAAACTCTAGCAATGGGTTATATTTCATTGGGTTGTCCAGGTGCACACAGGACTACAGAAAAGGGAGAAGATACCAAGTGTCAAAGACAGCAAAGATGCATGTTTGTAGTTCAACTTGTGGCAGATCCACATCAACAACACCCACCATCATAGTATTAAACACACTAGTGAGTTTAGTCTCATTCTTTGAGCAGCAGAGTTGTGATTTGGTGTTATATCAGTAAAAGTGAATTAAACTGACAGCTCTGAAGTTCACTTTGAGCTCTGAGCTTTAGCTTCTGCCAAAGGCAAGGAAAAGTGACCAGGAGCAGACACACATGTCTTTAACCATTCTATAACCATCCAACTGTAA
>JAMQGT020013333.1:0-58264 GCA_024447675.2 Pterophyllum scalare
ATGTTATGTGCCTGTACTTCGTTCAGTTACGTATTGCTGAACATATTTGGATGAGAGGGTGGAGTCATCAGCCAGTTCTGCTAATTAGTGCTGAGTAGCTTCTAGTAAACCCTGGACTGGAGCTAATGAGCACTGGCTATAAGGCGTAAACTTCTGAATGTTCATCTGAACGCTCATTACGAGTGGCGGGCCACATCTTTCGTTTCCCCCTTTAGACTCATCGAGAGCCAATCACAGCAGATGGAGCAGAGCAAAGGGCTCCAGCAGCGAATCAACGAACTCAAGAGCTCTTTAGGCTCCGCCCAGCTGGAAGTGAGTTAGTGCAGAGCACAATACGATTCGCTGATGGAGCAGCACCAGAACCTGGATCTCACCATGACCAAACTAGACAACCATTGTGAGGTAAAGGGGTGTTTTTATTAAACAGTTGATTAATGAAGCACTGCAGAGCTTCACTGGGATCACTGTCTCCTCTGTGTGTGCTCCCAGCTCCTGAGTCGCCTCAAAGGTAACCTGGAGGAGGAGAACCACCACCTGCTGAGTCAGATCAACATGCTGAGTCAGCAGAACCACACGCTGCTGGAGAGGAGCATGGAGAGCAAAGAGCTGTACCACCAGGAGCAGAAGCTCTACATGTGAGTCCTCGTTACGAGTCCACTTCCTCATGCGTGTTTGTGGATTTAACTTGCTCGATCATTCACCTGCTCAGACAGAGGAGGATTAAAGTCGTACAGGTGACCTGCAGGACTGTGATGTAGGCAGTGAGCAGCTGTGTCACAGTAGCTGACATGTAATCGCTATCCTCGAGACATTTAAAAGAAGATCAGATCAGTGATGAATGTGATTAACAGTTTAAACACACCGAGTTTAACCTCAGCTGTTAGTCGGCTCCTTTTTTTTACTCGTTTATGAGGAATGTCCTGACTGCAGACATGCCTCAGCCATTTTATCACCAGGCTGGAACATCTAAACCCTCCATGCAGCACCACCGTGTCTGGTACTGCTGTCAGCAAATGGAAATGCACTGAGCGCGATCAGAGCGATCAAACATGGCTGTAAATCTTAGTCTGTCTGTCTGTCTCATCAGTGATAAGCTGAACGCTCTTCGTCGTCAGAAGGAGAAGCTGGAGGAGAAGATCATGGACCAGTACAAGTTCTACGACCCCACGCCTAAAAAGTAAGAGACCACCTTTATTTCTACTGTTGCAGTCAGAACCGGACTACAACACTTTATGATACGAGAATGTTAGTTTCAGGGCTGATTCGTGAAAGGTGAAGCTGACCCGCCCTGACACTAACAGCCAATCAATTTTTTCCATTTCATGGACTTCTGATCTGTGAATCTAATATTTTGGGGCATTTTTTAACTTTTTTCTATAAACTTTAATTGATAAATATGTAGAACTATTTAATACTGGCAGGACTTGTATGAGTTTTTGTTCCCATAGGAATACAAAATGTTTGTAGGTGCAGGTGAGTCGACTTAGTCTGATGTAGCTGATAGAGTTCTCAGGAGCAGCACAGGCTTTCTGCTGTGTGTCTGACTCACCTCCTGATTATTATCTGCGAAAGCAAACCAAGCACTGCAAGTATTTGCAAGTCTCATTCTTATCTTTATGCAATCGGCCATCTTTGTTTTCTGGAGCCACGAGTGGGTGGAGCTCCAAGTTATCAGCTAATGATCATCGAACTGCATCCATGCTCTGTGTGGGAGCATCACAGACACAGATACCTGATGATCAGTAACATTCAAATACTATCCTAGAAGTTCACTCACCAAAACCATCAATGAACTGCGCAGCACTCGTTTTATTGTCATAACCCTGTACAGTTGTTCTGAAGGCAGCAGCTGTTGGGGCTTCATTTTTCAGCCCAGAGGCTGATGCTTACTGGAAACGTATGAAGTCAAATTAGTCCGCTAATGCCCAAAATGTTTTTTCTGCTTAATTTAATTCAATTTTATTTATACAGTGCCAAATCACATCATGCAGTTGTCTCAAAGGTGCTCTATACTGTAAGATAAAGACCCTACAATAATTACAGGGAAAACCCAACAGTCAAATCGACCCCCTATGAGCAAAGAGAGTAATAATAACTAATGATTAAATATAGAGTGGGGTATAAACAGAGTAAAAAGAGGTGAATGATAAGAAATACTCAGTGCATTATGAGAACCCCCCTGTAGACTAGACCTAGAGCAGCATAAATAAGGGGTTGTTCAGGGTCACCTGATCCAGCCCTTACTATAAGCTTGATCATAAAGGAAAGTTTTAAGCCTAGTCTTAAAAATAGAGAGGGTGTCTGTCTCCCGAATCCAAGCTGGGAGCTGGTTCCACAGAAGAGGGGCCTGAAAGCTGAAGGCTCTGCCTCCCATTCTACTCTTAAATATCCTAGGATCCACAAGTAAGCCAGCAGTCTGAGAGTGAAGTGCTCTATTGGGGTGATATGGTACTATGAGGTCTTTAAGATAAGATGGGGCCTGATTATTGAAGACCTTGACCATTATCCTCCATGTCACTGTTTTGCAGATATTTATAATATTATTATTAATTAGTCTGACAGATTAATCATTGTGTCTTGTCAGGAGGAGTCAGTGGGCCGGAGCCAAAGCTTTAGCCAAATTCATGAAACCCCGAAAGGAGAGCAGCCGGGAGAGGGGAGGCCAGAGAGGCGAACAAAGAGCGCCCCGGACATCCCCCTACCTGCTACCCCCTCCCTCCTGTCCCCTGAGACTCCACCCCCTCTGCCTCAGCGGACTCTCAGTGACTCACAGGACGGCGGCTACGCAAACAGCAACCACAACAGCCCAAGTCTGGGACCCCAGAGTCCGGCTCTGACCACCATCAGCAGAGGTAAACACACACACACACACACCCTGGTGCCCTCTCTCCTGTAGAGGGGGCCATTGGCCTTCATAGAACTGGACAGGAACTTCAGCTTCACATCTGCAAACATCACTGCAGCTGTTTCGGTTTGACCCCAGTTGTTTCTGTATGAAGCTTTTTTCAGGCTGCTTCAACTGCAGCTTCTCATAGTTTTACTTTTTATATCACAGGTTTGGATTTGGTTATAATTTTTTGGTAATTACTCCACAATGAGGCATCTCATTTTCAGATACTTATGTTCCTGCACAAATTCTGTGAAATAGTGCATGTCTTCAGATCACGTTTTGTTCAAAAACACAGCTAAGGCTGATGTCGATCATTTCTTGGTTAATCCATACAGGCATGTGCACATGTAGTGGACAGCTTCAGCCCTCTGACAGAAACTTTTCTTTTAACCCCTAATTAAAAGAAACTTAAACATTCTACAAAAAACAGGAAAAGAACAACAAAAGCTGAGTTTGTGGTTTTTGGCCGGCTGTGATGTTTGAGACGTCACATTTTTAGTTTGGGACCATCAGGCTGAGATGAAGGGAGTGCTGGCAGGCCTTTGAAATAACTGATAACAGAACAGTATGTACTTTAGATGGAGAGACCAGTCAGCATCTGTTTGTGTTGATGTGTTTAAGAGCAGGAGGAGTACCCACATACCACATAGCTGTTCAGCACATCTGGGCAAAGGAGAAAACAGGACAGTTTATGCATTAAGATACATGGAGAGGCATAGAATAAAGTGCTGTATGAACTGGCTGTGCAGCACTTTGAGTGGTTAATTAGAAAAGAGAATGATGGAAAAACGGACAGAAAGACAGTTGGATGGAAGTACGGGGGGTGGATGGATGGATGATGTGGACATCGATGGATGTGTTGGGTTTTTGCACAGTGAAGATTTGCAGATTCGGCACTCTGGCATCAGTTCAGCTCCACCCACAAAACATCATCCCCATGTATAAAGATTAAGAAGGTCAGCGCTGGAACATTTGTGACCCAACATGTGCAAAGAGGTGATGAGTCAAAAACAAAAGCAGCGAGGAGAACTGTAGTGACCCAACTGACCCTCTTCATCAGTCTGTGACGCATGTTTGATTTCTGTGGGTCTTCTCTGGAACTGAATGGAGGCTGAGCTCGGCTCACTCTTTTAAAAGCTGTCTTTGAACTTAATTGGAAAGTTTTCACATTAATCTGCGTTTATCTGCTCTGTCTTCCTCACGCCCTGATCAGAAAGTTCTGCTCATGCAAACCAGAAAATGCACCTGATTTAAATGTGGCTGATCTCACCTCCAACCTCAGTGCTGCAGAGCTTTCAGTGTGGCCTCCAGCTTCAGATCAAAGTGGAGATTGATCACATTTATGTAAGGTGTGTTTTTTAAGATTGCAGAAGTTTCTGATGGCACCTCGTACGTGTTTGCCTGCAGGAACGACCTCTGACCCTGCAGGCTTTATCAAACCTTCAGCTCTAACCTCAGTAAACTTTCCACTCGTCTCCACGCTCTAATTTCAGGGTGAGCCGAGATCAGCTCTGACTAACTCTTCATTTAACCCGAGGGTGTCTCCTTAGTTTGTTCTGGTTTCTTTGCATGATCTCTGTTGTTTCACATTTTGCCAATCATCAATAATTAAGAGCTTCTTATGTTTCATTTACTCATGGTTTCATTTTCTTTACATCTCTCCTCCCGTCTCCTCCCATCTCTCTCAGCTCCTCCTCCAAAATGCTTCAAATTTCTCCGCAGTAAAAGTCAAGACAAGATCCTCCCCTCTTCCTCTTCCTCCTTGTCACCGTCCTCATCCTCCCCCACCTCCCGCCGTCCCTCCCTCTCTCTCACCAGACGACTGCGATTTTGGTCCTCCGCCGACTTCACAGCTGATCTCATCGCTAGCCAGCCAATCCTAGCCAACGGAGATTTCTAATATCCTCATCATCATCCTCATCCTTTGTAACCACATACGCCATCCTCATCATCACAGTCATCATTGTGACTTTCAAAAGCGCACACACACCATATGTGCACACTCTTGTCAAACAGTGACACACTAAAACATTAAAGACGAGCAGCTCCATGTTTCCGGACAGTGTTATAGTAAGTTGTGTGTGTGTGTGTGTGTGTTCTGAGCTGTGCAGTTCTTTAAAGTTGCCGTCATGAAGGGTTTTCAGTCTGACTCGTTTCTCATTCCTGACACTAAGCGGATTTAAAGCGATGGCGCTCGCCCTCCTGCAGCATCAGCGGTTTATCAGGACTGAAATCTTCCAGACTGCCACTTTAGAACAGACCTGCTGGCTTCACAAAGCTTTGCTGCACAAAACATTCACAAACTCCTGCAGACTGTCCCAGCTCGTCTGTTTAAAGCTGCAACTCCTCACCTTTCCTCTCACCTGCCCTCACAGTGTCACATGTCCCTGACAAATAAGCACAGTTGACTGCAGCTGTGATATTTTATCATCATTTCATTAGTTTTATTACAAAAGTAAAATCAGCATCTTTAAAGTGCTCTGCCTGTGGTTCTGTGGCATACTTGCTTAGTCAGGCTGTAGCTTCTGCTGCTTTTAGATTCAGGGCAGGAGTCCAGCATGTAAACAGTTTCCCTACAGGGCAAACGAGCTCAGTGAGGTTTGGTCATCGTTCATACACCATCAGGATGGCAGCACTGCTCCTGATCCTGGAGCTATGGTTCAGCATTAATGGGTCCTTCACAGATGTCCCAGTTACTTCAGCCATGTGAATTAGCTGTTCATTTTTTTATTTTAACACCAAGAAATAGAAAAGCCTGTGTTCCTGTGTATATCATTGAATTAGAGCAGCCATGTTTTTGTTGGGTGTGTCCATTCTCACGCGTGTAGTCAGTTGCATCCTGTCCCTTTAATACAGATCTTAAAATCTCTCCCTGTGATGGCATCAGGTCATATAACGAGTTGACAGTGTGAGTACGAGCTGTCAGATATCACAGCTCTGCATCTTCTTTGTGTCCTGCTTTGCTTTTTGCGACACTAACCTCACACTCGCAGCCCGCCCTCTCTTTTCCGGTCCTGTGCGCTCACAGCTCCGTTCGTCCTGCAGTTATTAACCTGTGAATCACTCCTCACTGCATTCTGATTGGTCCACAGGATTGACAGACAGGGCCCGCGTTTATCACAGCAGCACTCCAGGAGGAAGCAGTGAAAGCATCAATGGAGAAGATGCACACGGAGCAGGTACCGTAACACTTACAGTGAGTGAGTGTGCATCATTTTCAAACAGCAGATCGGCTTCAGTCACAGGACTGATTCTGATTTTGGCGTGATGGAAGTGAAGGAGGATTTCCGGCTTGGTGGTCTCAGTGCTTTTTGATGGGTCCTGTTGGCCTCATTGAGGAACCCTCTGAACACGAGCTGTGGGTAGTGACTAAAAGCATAAGCACACAGATTGAGGTGATTCAGCTTACTTGGTAGGGGGCTGGGTCACATCAAACATGGAGCAAAGTTTCATCATGCAGAGATTCTGCACTTTAATCATTTTTATTTCATAAAATGTCCAGATGCTTGAGGAACATATAAAACAGTTTAATAGAGCTGAGGAGAAGCTGCAGATTACAAGAACATCCTCTGATTTTTAATCCTAGGTCAGTCCCATAAACTCCACCTGAGCTCCACTCCGAGCCATACGTCATCCTCGCTGGGCTTCACCAACAGCTCGGCCTCCAGACTGGGACAGATCGCCGGTCGCAGGTCCAGAGGTACACTGGCTTTGTTAACCACAGCTGCTTTAGAAGTCTGAAGTCCTAAGAGTGTTTATGACACTGTGAAAAACGTTTCCAGGTCTGTTATTGGACGAAGACTCTCGCCACAACACCTCTGACCTGGTGTTTGGAGGTCACCCAGGGTCAGCGGACTTCAGCCACAACACGTCCAGCTCCAACTCACCTGTGAGCTGCAGAGGTACAGACACACAGCAACACATCCATCCATCACTGACTCAGTCTGCACAGGTTCCACTTTCAGGGTTCATACAGTCATAAAAACCTGGAAATGTCTCTGTAATTAGCTGATAGGAGTGCTGATTCAGGTTTAAGCTGCACAGTGTCAGCAAAATACAGATTTAATCATGTTTTGTTTCATTAGTAAAATTTTAAGGCATAACTTGAGAAAGATGAGGACCTGGGATGTGCAAAATGGACTTTATAATGAAAGGAGGGACAAGCTGCGCTAGTTAACCATGCTAAAGGAGCCAAATGTCAAGCTTTGGAGCGTTTGTTCTTATTTTTAACTGTATAATCAGGTGTTTCAGGAAACTTAAAGTCGTGAACTTTATTTGTGAAATTGTGCGTGAATCCTGTGCTTAAGTCAGTAATATTTCTGTTCAGACGCATCAGACCGTCAGGCTCGCTCTGCTAGCCTCTCCAGCGATGACATTACTGGTCTCAGCCAATCACAGCAGACCCTGTCACGGAGCTCCACCCTTCCATATGATCACACACCCCAGAGGGCCCAGCCGCAGCGTGGAGGCGGGGTCAGGAGTAAGACCCGCCCCGCTTCTCCTGGAAGTGAGATGGTGACGCTGGAAGAGTTCCTGCAGGAGAGCAACCTGCAGTCTCCACCTGTGGTGAGATTTTAAAAAGTAGCGTTAAAGCAAATATTTATGAAAAACAGCAATTATCGTTAATAATAGAAACACAGGGCTGAACTAGAAGTAATTGAGATTTTAGGTCATGGAGGGAGAATCAGCTTCATGTTGCAGACGGGGCCTCAGTGATTGTGAAGTTCTGCAAATCAACGACCTCACCTGACTTAAATTTAGTCGACCTCCCCTTCAAGGTCATCTGGCCATGCTCCTCTAAACCACTTTCAGGTCTCCCAGTGGACATCCTGTTCTGGCCACTGAAAACACAGACCTCAGACCTGTGCAGAGTGCTCGGCTTTCACATGGAGGATCATCACGGCCAATTCATCCATAGTGACTGAACCTGAGAGCGGACGGGAAAATGCACATATTTCTGAGCTGTGAGTTCATCTCTGAGGGTCAGACGGTCAGTAAGGATGCTTCTCTAACATCCTGAGGTGTCTGAGGGAGAACTTCCTGCATGCACCCACTAAAAGCACAATCATGAAATCAAAGCAGACAGTTTGTGCTGAAACTGATGAGTTTCAGTGCGTTGTCCTAACCGTCAGTGTGGATGGATTATTTGATCCCAAACTACAATCTTTGACCAAACCTCGTTTTAAAACGTGTGATTTAAACTTGGTTCAGTGATGATTCACTCTACCACCAAACGTGCCCTTTAACAGTGGAAAATATCATTTTTGTATGCGTGGATGTGATGGAGAGCAGACATGCAGACTCGTGTTCAGGGACAACAAAACAAGGAGAAAATAATGGTTAACCTGGCAGTCTTCACAGATTAAGAAGTAAGCTGAGCCGTGGAGCATGCTGTCATAGTGTGCTTGTTTTTAATATCACACCATCATAATCACAATCCTCCACTTCCTGTTTTTAATACTGTGTAGAAGATTCAACGCTGGGTCAGAGCAATGATCTAACAATAGCAGCTGCTACGGAAGAAGGGGATTTTTGCTTTTGATGCGGGTGGGGGGAAACTGGATGATAAATAACGTACATAAAAACATGAAGGGGAAGTTTGTCAATGTAGTGATCAGACCCTCCCTGAGGAGAACATGCTGCCTGCTTTTACTTATTTACTTTACTGCTTCTAACTGTCACTGATTACACTGGAACATTTTCTGCCTGCAGTGTTATGATGGACCGGAGCCCCGAGCTGTCCTCTGAAATCTGCAGAGCGTTCATCAGAGACTCTATAAAGTCTGAAAGAGGAGAAAAAGTCCGAAAAACAATAAGAAAATGTAGTAAAGGAAGCGTTTAATAGTATTATAGCACACAGGCAGCGGCAATGCATCTTCTCTCTTTAGTAGCAGATGAAATATTTCTCCTTGAAGCTCAGCCTTTCTTTCGCTGCAGAGCTTTAAGGACAGACTTTTGGAGGGTAGGAAGGAGGAGAAATGAGGAATTTAACTGAAGCAGAGCATTAAAAAAAACCCAATATATTCAGGTGCAACTGATGGAAACTCGGAATTTGCAGAAGCAGTTTTTGTTGCCTGCAGATGGCTGAGAGTCACATTCTTTCCTTTGATTTTAATACATCCCTGCAGCCTTAGCGGCAGCAGAAAGAGACCTCACAGGGCGCCCGGCAGTTCATCCTGATATTAGAACATATTCATTCACTCACCTGAATTTCTGTTTCCACAGAGGAACACAGGGAAACCCTGCTCGTTTTCACCCGTCATAGATTTTCTCATTCTAAGTTGATCACATGCAGAACTTTTTGCTCCCACTGGCACTTTTTTTAATTGTAGCATCGCCCTAATAGTTCCTCATCAGATAAAGCAAATATCTACCAGATGTCAGGCTCAGGAGTTCATGTTATTGATAGTTTCCCTGTGAGCCGCACATGCTCATTTCCACGTCATCGTTCGGTCATATCAAAGTGCTTCTTTCGCCTCTGATCTTATTGATCTGAGGCACACCCAGGTCCATAAATTGGCTCTTTATTTTTCCAGCTGGTCATCCTCACATGCAGAGAATGAGCAGTCTTTTAGTCGCATCTCAGCACACCCACAATAACTCTTATTAATGATCCTGCAGGGGTGGTGGCGCAGGCTGTGAAGTCAAACAGTAAACTCAGGTCTCAGGAGAGGCTGTCCGGTTTCAACCAGTCAAATTAATCACTGCGATAACCGATTCCCACCCAAACTTCAAAGGTTGGATTTGTGAGACACCGTTGAGCAAAAATCATTTTAAACTCACCGCCTGAGGTGGAAATGACCACAAAAGGGAAGAAGACAGTAATGAAAATATTCTTGGACTTGTGGTTTGGTGATGATTCCACTGCTGTTGATGATGATGAGATGTTCGGGAGTGACCTGCATGCTCAGTTTCAGAATCGTCATCATTCAGCCAGACAAACAGCCTGAACCAAAACACAGCACTACCACTTCTGAAAGGAACACAGCTTTGTTGAGAACAGGAAGACAGCAGAGAGGCCGGGACAGTCTTTACAAATTATAGCCGGTACTCCTCAGTCTCCAGCCAGTGGTCAGCCACCACCTGGAGCTTGCATAGCCATAAACACTGAAGAGAAAAGAAATTAACAGCACCACTGCCAGATATGGAGGTGCAAACACGGGATCAGACTATGACCTGGGGTCATAACATTACAAATGCTCCTTGTATGGGCTGCAGCCAAAGCCTGCTCACATCTGATTGGTCAGTCGATTCTAGTCGAAGCTTGAGATGGCACAGATGCAGATATCGGGTTCAGGTTTCCTTAAAGGTGACCTGTTCTTCCATCTCCAAAGTTCTTATTCTGGTCTCTACAGAGGAGCGCAGGTGTGTTTTGGCCTTTGACTTTTTTTAGCCCCACACTGACCATTAAAATCTCCTCTTTGGTCTTCAGGTGTCCACGGGAAGCAGAGAGGACCTGGTGACAGACTATTTCACCAGAAGCCCCGCCCCTCTGGGTCCACCAGCAGAGATCAGGTAACTCCCACCAGCTACGTCACGCCGACTGTGCAGTCGTCCAATCAGAGGCCAGGTCAGAGTGTGAAGCCTTTGCCCCGTCAGCCTGTGGGCCAATCACCCGCCTCAGGTCAGAGAAGCAGCCAATCATTGAACAGGGCCTTCAGCTTGGCCTCAGCCGATCTGCTGCGCTCCAATGGGCCAGACAGCTTCAGAGGAAACGAGGGCTCACCTAGTCAGGCTGAGGCGGTGGTTCAGCGGCAAGGGGGCGGGAGTAACGGGAGGGAGCGACCGCTGTCAGCTCGTTTTATCACCCTGTCCAATCAGAACGCAGACAGCAGCTTCCTGAACCCGACCATCCATCACTCGACCTCCCTGAACCTGCAGGCGGAGCGCTATGCGGAGAGAGAGCGAGACAGAGGGCGGAACGCCACCTCCAGGAACAGCATCCACCGTGGAGAGGTCGCCATGGTAAACCCTGTGAGAGCTGTGCCCGCCACTCCGCCCGATGAGTCCCCTGAGTACAGTGAGGTCCCTAGGGAGGGTCGGTCGGGTGACTCCTCCCACGCAAAGAAAGATGGCGAGAGAGGGAGGTGTGGTTCTGTGGAACGCCCAAAGAGCATGCCGGCATCCCCCGACCCCAACAATGACCCCCAGACAGTGTGGTACGAGTATGGCTGTGTCTAAATCTTGGAGCTTTATGCATCCAGACTCAGTGACAGGAAGTGGGTCTGAACTCTGATCCTGCTCAAAACCCCGCAAAGCAACGCCGCATGTACACTTCCTGTTTGGGAACCTTGTTGTAAATAAACGGACACAGGTGAGACACAGGTTAGAGCCAGATGCAGCCGGGTGCTTCCTGCTCTATCACCTCCACCCTGCAGTGACCACAACACTACGAGCGGCCCCGTCTACCTGCTGGATTCTCGGCACAACTCTCCTGAAGCATCTGAATGTATGAGATTTCTACGCTTTGCTGCTCTCCTCTGATATCAGCACCAAACACTGGAGGAGGAGGAGGAGGAGGAGGAGGAGGACACAGGGGTAAACAGGACAGGCGAAGGGCCTCCTCCCTGTTAAATTACAGCCCTGCTCCCTCCATCTTTAGATTCTATCCCAGCATGCAACACTCTGACACTTTACTGGAAATGTTGCTCAACCCAAACTGACACTAGACACGCACGCACGCACACACACACACATATTTATATAATGATATAGAGACACTCAGGCTTTGTCCTTGGGGGGTTTCTGTGGCTTCTCTGGCCACTCAGCTGGATTTAATTCACACACACATGCACGCACGTGCGCTCTCTCACTCAGCACCGGGTGAACTGCTCCTGACGTTAGCGCGCACACACACACACACACACGTGCACACATGCAGAGTTTTGAATCTGGTGAGAATAAAATCATTCACGCGTTTCCTCTGAGCCAAAAGAAAATCACAGGTTTGGGATTTTTGTTAATTATAGATAGAACGCACACACACACACACACTCAGAGGCGAGGAGGCCGATTCCCTCTTGTCAGCCTCATTCCCAGATTCCTGCTCATTAGTTTAATTGGAGATTGTAGGCTGGCTGTAGGTGAGATTGGTGACCTGTCCAGGTGTACCTGCCACCCAGTTTTAAGACTTTCATCTCATTTAGAGATTTTATTTCATGTCTGAGTGAAGAGTTCAGAGCACACATGAATGATTTTAGTCTTTTCCCCTCTGGCTGAGTTTACATACTCTTTGGGGGAGGAAGAGGAGGCAGAAAAGACTGAAGGTGTCTCAGACACCGGCTGATGATATTTAATAACTGACTGAACTTTAGTGTGACCTGCTGTTTCCTGTTGCATCAGAAATGATGACAAAGCACTACATTAATACTTAGAATGATGATGATGATGATGATGATGGTAAAGAGGAAAATGTAACACTGGAGTCCAGAAACAGATTGATGAGTTAAATTATTCCTCCTGGAATGTGTACATGTTTGATTTGAGGACTTTTTAAAAAATCTTTACTTTGAAAATACCAAATGACTTCCTGTCAACCTGCGGCAGGTTGATGCGCTCACGTTACCTGTGTGTTCTCTTTGTGTCCTGTTGCTTTAAAGTAGACCTTTTCTGCTCCTTTCAGCTCTTTTTATTCCTGGACCCTGTTAGAGCGGCTTTGCATGAGTCACAGTTCAGAAAAATCCTTCTTTGTGTAATACCGAACTTCAGTGCAGCCATCCGTTGATCCAGTCTCAATTGAGCTGTTTTAGCTCCACCCCCTTCAAGGAAGGATTCACACATATAGTTCCCATCTCTCGCTAGCCAATCAAATCTTCCAGTTCCACTACAAGCCAATCAAATCACATTATGAAAATGCCCAAGAGAGTGATGTGGCTGCTTTTCATTTGCGTGCTTGTAAAAGCCCCTTTTTAGAGAACTTTCTTCTGATTGGCTGCCCCTGACAAACAGAAGGTTTGATGACTTAGATCCCTGAGCAGAAACACCTCCTGAGCTGTTGGCTCCCAGGGATTACCTGCTGTATGGACAGGTATGTGACAGGAAGAAGCACAAGTCCACTTTAATATGTGTTTCGCTTCCTGCTTGACTTCCTGCGTGCTCGCCACATTCAGTCAGACCTCGATGTCACCGTGCTGCGTCATCGCGAGGAGGAAGTGAAAGGAGAGCTGGCGTCAGTGACATTTCCTGCTGTTGTTTGCTCCAAGAACGTTTCTGCTGTGATGATTGTAAAGATGTTTAGAGACAAACACATGAACGCTTTTTGCTAATAAAGATTTTTAAAGTTTGAACTGTGTCAGCTGCTCTTGGATGTGTCCTCAGACTCACATATGTCACACCTAAACAGAAACCACAGAACAGATTTTGGTGTTGGTAGTTTGTGTTTTTGTAGATGAAGCCCACTTAATTGATAAACCGGTGAAGTCTTTCCTCCATCAGTGCCATTGAGCTGATTATGACACAAAGAAATCTCAGTCTTAGTCAAAGGGGGATGTGAGGGGAGCCATGGTCATACCTTTCCTGCTCAATCTGAGCACTCAAAGCTCTGCTGCAAGTCTCATTCACCCAGTCACACGCAGCACTTTTCTCTAACACACACACAGCTCATGGCTGCACTGACAGATTTTTGTTTTGTATCTTCACTTTCATTGGAACCACAGACCTCGTTCCTCTGCAAGCTCTTCCAGCACAACTTCTGCCGTCCTGCAGCATAAACACTTTCTACCCTTTCTGTGGTTAATGACACATTTCCTCTTTTTCTGATGTCAGACAGAGTCACAGCTGCAGACACATGAACCCTGAGGTGCTCTGTTGATATCACTGGATGCAGACTGGGTGTGTGGGGGTTTCAGAGTGTCAAATGAGGACGTTTGGTATGACAAAGGGCTAAAATGTTATTTGGAGGGTGGGGGAACTCCGAGGTCGAGCAACTCACCTTGAAATACTTGCAGCAGATTTTTCTTTGTGTACAGGCCTGTATGAAGGTGGAATTCAGGTCACATTCAGACAAAAAGATTTGGATCAATTTTGATAATCAGCTAAACGTCATTTCGCTGAGGAGAAATCAGAAAGAACTTAATACAAAGGGGTGATGGAGATGAAGCAGGTGGACACGCGAGTAGGGGGGCAGTGACTGAAATGATTGGACTGGGAGTGCTAAATGATGAGTCTGACAGTGCAGACAGGTGAGCAGATGGCGATCTACCTGCCCAAAAGAGGAACGTGCCTCCAAACGTCGGGCATCTACAACGTGCTGCTCATTTTTCAGACTGTAAAAGTTTATTAAAACAAATATTGATAACTTGGATCAGAGAATAATAAAATCAACCCTGAGCTGCCACCTAAACCCGCTCTGCATAATAATCGTTACTTTCAGCTGTGATGCCATGAGATTCGTTTGTTTCTAAGTACATGAAAAAGGCAACGCTGCATTTACACAGCTAGAAGAGAGCGTGTGTGTGAGAGAGTGTTTCAGCTGACTAAAACCTCAACAACAACCTCATCAGTGTGCTTTAAGTTTCACTTGCGTAAATCGCCCTGCAGAGGAGTGTTATTCTGCTTTTGTGATAAATCCTCATTCCCACAGCACCTGAAGGCACCATGAGTCCACCTTTCTTTCCAACTCTGCTAAAAATTAAAAACAAAAAGAAAAATGAACATCAGAGCACCAGCCTGCAGAGATGAAGCACCAGCAGCTGCCGTCCAGCAGGGGCGCCGCACTGAGCCAGCCTCCACAGACTCCCATGTTAGAGCTTTCCAGCAGAAATACAGAAACTGCTTTGGTGTCCGTATAAAATAGCTGGAGAACAGCCACACTCATCATTTTATTGGAGCTGAAGGAATCTGCAGCACTGGAAGGAGGTTTGAACCCTCAGACTGAAGGTTACTGCTTGGTGTCTGTAATAAGTGTGAAGAGTCGTGGTTGGCCTTTAATGGAAGCAGAGTGATGCCTGACCTCCACGGTGCTCACAGACTTACTGCTGTTATCATTTCCACTGTGCTTTTGTTGTTGTGTCTCCAGGGCTGCAGCTGTGACACGCCCAGTGTCTGTCTAATTTATTCCACTTTTCTATATGACCCTGAGATGTTTCTCAGGAAACAAACCGAGAGCATACAGGGGAGTGAAGGCAGGCTTTGGATCCATCTGATGGACATAAACACATCTGGATCAAAGTGTTTCAGAGCAGCATTTGGCACGGACGAAAAATAAATTCATGCCTCTTCTTAAAAATCTGATGTGTTCATAAAGTTCACACTGCACAAGCAGAGCTCAGCGTGGATGCCTCCGCTGTGGTGATGCTCCCGACTGAGAGGAGATATCCCCGTTTCAGAACCCTCCGCAAGTCCTCATTAGGTGGCAGGAGGGTTGGTGGCTTATGAGCTGTGATTCAGCGTGCTTGTTATTTCAGAGCCGTGAACTTCAGGCTCCTGTCCCACATTCTTTGATGGATCCGAGTCCCAGCCTCGGTTGTTCCCGCTCACTCCAACACAGGAATGTGAAAGAGGAAATATCTGTACTTTGCTTCTGTTTTTTGCTCAAATGAAGTTCATTGTTAACTGCTCAACATCCACCAGGTCACCAGTGAATAACCTGGAGTTACACTTTCACCAGCTAGAAGATGATATGAATCTATTAATGAGATTAGAGTCCTGATTAGATATGCCACTGAGGCAAATATTCCATATAATCATAAACAGGTCACTGGGAACCTGCTGGATGTCAGAGGTTAGACTCTCATAACCTTTGACCTGCTGCTGCAGTTTGAATCTTTGCTTCTATATTGACACAAAGCACAACTTTTGAGGATATTCCTCGTGTCCTGCCGCTGCATATGAACTCGTCTGTGTCATCTCGCAGCCTTTAAACTGAAGCGAACATCAGGAGGACCTGAAAGCGCTCAGGCGGCAGCTGTGTTCCACAGAGGCGTCCTGAGGAAGCTGAACTCCTCACACAGTCCCTCGCACCCCACTCACTTTGGATGTCCCAGGCTCTATCTGCTTCCCCAAAGAGAAATGTGGGAAAATATGTTTAAGCAGGAATCCCAATCATTCTGACTACCATCCGCTGAGCATCAAGGTCAACAAAACCAAAACAAACCGATTGATTCAGTTTCAGCTACGGTTGGGAGTAGTTCCTGTCCACCCAGCTTCATGAAATGCATCCTCTACAATGTCTTCCTGGAGGCCTTTCTGAGCTCTTCACCTCTTGGTGTGATGGGTAAACCTGCAGCTCTAACCCCCCATCTCCTCTACAAGGCTCCTCCACCCTCTCCTCCTGCATTTCCGCTCTCACTGTCTCTTTAAATAAAGGCCAAAAAGGTGCAATCAGCCTGTTTACTGCTGCTTTTAGTATTTAAAGTGGAGGTTTGATTACTCAGATGTGTTAAATGTCAGCAGTTTCCCTGGAAGGAATGCAGTCACTAGACTCTGTAATGAAGATGTGAGGTGTGAAAGCAAATTTGTTTCCTATTGCAACATCTTCCCCCTCTGTGTGCAGCTACCGCAGCGTGCAGGAAGCATCAGATCATCTTCAACAGAGCTCAAAGCAACAGCCGCAAGAGCCAGAGATCAGAGAAGAAACCGAGCACACGTGGAACAAAGCTTCTCTCACAGACTCCAGGCAGTGGATGCCACTAAGTGCACACAGGTGAGGGCAGGATACAGGTGAAAACAGGTAACAATAGGTGAAACCAATCAGGACAGAGCAGACTATAACCAGGGAAGGGGTAAAAGGAAGGAAAACTAGAATGAGAAAAAGAGTCTGGAATAAGAATTCCAGGATTCCAGGACCCTGAGATGTTGTTCCTCAGTGAACAGGAGTGAATGGAGCTTAAAGGCTAAATCACTAAATCCAGCTGCTTCCAGACTAAAACATTTTATCTGTGCTGCCATGAATCCACCATGGATAATGTGTTTGAGCTGGAATAAAATGACTCTTCCATCTTTCAGTGAAGCTGATTTTACCATAAACATCAGCACCCCCCCCCACCCCACCCCAACGTGTGTCAACTGGTCGGTTGCACTCCCTCAGTGGCGCTGGTTTCCATGTGAAGCCTCCAGTAGATGTAAGGGTGTAGTTAAAGCCCACAGTAGCTTCTTAGGTGTAGGCGAAGCAGCCACTGTGTTTTTTTACTCCAGCAGAGAAACAGCAAACAATCTGGAGCCCTTCATCGAAACCAGAATGGAAACTTCCAAAAGAAAAATGTCTTCAAAAAAACTGACACTTTTGTTGTGCAGCTCCACAGAGCACCATTCATTCTGCTTGAAAGTACCACCTGTGGAGCATGAGGTCCTCCACAGCAGACTGTATCAGATGTTCTCTGGTATTTTCAAGCTTACCACAAAGTCTTCAGTCGAAAATTACCTTGATATATGTTTTCCTCTCCCAGCCCTTGTTTATGTAATTCTTTTTTAAATTACGCTGTCTTGCCCCTGAGATCTGCCCCTGATGCAGCAGCAACAGCAGAGGTGTGAGCGCGGAAAACTTTCACATTTTAATACCGGAATATTTAAAGTGTGTGTGTGTGTGTGTGTGTGTGTGTGTGTGTGTGTGTGTCTGTGTCTGTGTGTGTGCGCGCGTGTGTGTGTGTGGGCAGACAGAGGGAGAGGCAGCAGGCGTGAGCACAGACGCTCAGAGGCGCAGAGGGGACGGAGCGCAGCCGGGCAGAGAGCCGCAGCGTCGGTAAGAAGCGTCTTTATTTCCCTGAGAGTGCACTCGCTGCTTTGCATTCACTTCTTCATATTTCTGTGAGCGGACTCATCCTGCTGAATGTGGATCGCTTCACTTTGTGTGTTTGAAGCTCGGAGTTATTAATTATTGATCGGTTATTAATTGGCGGTGGTGTGTGTGGAGGGAAACGCCGCGGATCTTATTTATTCTGCTGGACGGAGCGTGCAGCTCATTCATGGAAAATGCATCAGAGCGCGTGAGGGTCCGACCGTTAACCGAGGAGCGCGCGGCTCATTTTCAGCTGGAGCCTCACGGCACACGCGTCAAACCACCTGTGGATGAAACACCTGTTCCATCATCAGATGATGAGTTTCATTTATCTGGCTGTGATTTCCCAGCACACATGAAGGCAGCCTTAGCCCGCTTCTCTTCCTAATGAGCAGCTAGGCGTTTGAAGACCTCCAGCCTGGAGCAGCTGTAGTTCCTCTGCAGTCCAACAGAGGCGCCAGCAGTGAGTCCGTCCCCATAGATTCCCAGGTTCAAATGTCCAGCAGAGAAAAACATGTTTACAGCCTGCTGATCAGCGCAGGCATCATGAAGCTCCTCAGCTGAACCCTCTGACTCTGAATCACTGACAGACCTGTACTAACACCAGCCCCATCAGCTAAAAGAAACTGCAGTAAGGAAAACAAGCTCAGGTTCATTATTCTGGTAACAGGATGTTGATGATGGAGACTAAAATCTATGGTGGTGGTCGTGGAGCAGATGGAGCGGTGTGAGTCATCCATCAGCACATGCAGTTTGATTTAAGCACAATCTCATTAAAAACTAGAACAAACATGTGCTGAAGAGATTCTGCAGCCACAGACTTCACTGATCCATCGATCTGCACCTTGATGATCTCTCCTGCACTGCTGGATGGTTTAAGGTAGGCTGCTCATCCTCGAGTTTCCAGTGTACAGGTTCATTAGTTCAGTAGGATTTCCTGCTGCAGTCCCATCTCCAGTGGAAATGAAGTGAGTGTGCTAAGTCTGTAGCATCTGTTTTATGGAGACAGTGAGCTGAGCTGAGTCTGTGTGGTCATGGTGAGCTTTTGGTCTTCACTGATGGGATTTCATTTGGATGTGACTGTAATTAGCAGGTAACTCTGTGATGCTCTAACACAGTCCAAGGATGCAGCTCCTGTCCATGCGCAGTGTTGTGTGTTCAGACCATGCTCAGTGTGCTGCTGTGACGTGTCGTGCTGCAGGCTGCAGACGGGTAACCTCTGCAACTCTCACACTGACTGACCAACATGCAGCTCGGCATAAACTGTAGCCGCTGTTTGTTGGACTCTCTCAAGATGAGGACGGGAACTGATTAAACGAATGGATGAAGGGGCGACTCTCAGAGCACAAAATGAGCTAACACTGTGGCTGTACCAGTCATTGGGTCACACACTAACAGTGTGCTCTGCTGCAGATGTTACACGTAGCTGATACAACAGATTTAAACTGACCGAGGATATGTTTGAAGTGTCAATTTAACAGATCCTAAATCATTAGTATTCTGGGATTTAAAGCTGCTCTAAACAAAGTTTGTGAATAATGGAGGGAAAGTGATGATACCCACCAATCACCATCAGCTACCTCTGAAATATGGTGATTTATATGTTGCTCTTCCTCCCAGAGCATGAGTCATACCTGGACCACCCGCCCATCCACAGACCACTCATTCATGGTCTTAAAATAGTGACCCTGTTTACATTCTTACATACCTTCTTTCAGCTGTGCAGGAGACGAGAAAGTCTCAGGAGATGTTGGACTGGACTGAGGGAACCACGAGATGTGGCTGAAAGCTTCAGACAGACGAGTGAGCACACCTCAGGTTCACACTGCTCCTGTTGAGACCTTTATTTACTGCTTATTTTACATCTTCATGGACTTGGACGCCTCACTGACATGAGGAAGGATGAACAGCCAAGAGTCCACATTAGGATGTAGGTAGGGAGCTGGATGGCTAAGTCACATGACCTCTGACCTTGAGTCAGAGGAGGCTAACGGTGAAGGCTGTATATGCTTGAAACAGATTTTTACTTTTTACCGGTCAGGTGGGTCGACACCACTAAAAGTTTCTGATATGAAGCGCCCCCCTTCACCACACTGCACTCTGTCTTTGTGGCGTGGCTCAGTGATGGCTACAGATGGTTGGATGGATCCTCTCAGCATTCCAGGGTTTTGACTTCAGACTTTCTGGGAAGCATCCGCCGTCATGTGATCGTGTTGCTCTCCATTCTTGTATTTTGCTCAGAGTTACAGTACCTGAAAGTCTGGCGGTTAGCGGCGTATAGAGAGCACAGATGTGACTTTTAGCTTGTATTTGTTGCTCTCATTCATCACATAGGGACACATTCTTGAAGGTCCATCATAGCCTGACTGACTGATTAACACACACTGAGGAGCAGGCGCATTGGAGAGGCACTTCATTCCTCTCCAGAGTTTCAGTGAATTCAGTGCACGATTTGTGGCCCACAGACAGTCATCATAAGACTTGACATGCATATGAAGTAAATAATGTTGAAGGCAGACAGGAAACAACAGGAAATAAAGGCAGTACATCCTCATATTGGGGTGTCTCTGATCTCCAGGCTGCAGCATCACACCCCTCATCGTACAGTAATTGTTGATTTCAGGGAAATCACTCATGACTTGTGGTTTTCCCAGAAAACTCTTTTTAAATCTCCTTACAGCCGGCCCTTGGGTCCAGGCCCAGACACTGGGCACCGGTTGGTTGGAGTTCTCGGACCTTTGTGTAAACTAACCTCATTCATCCATGAAAGGGCCATCTCAGCTCTCTGCAGACATTAGCAGGAAGGCAGAAAGAGCCAAACTCGGTGTGTGAGGGCAGCTTTACATGCACAGTGCAACTGAGGAGGAAATGTGGAGACTGAGCCTGCCAGTGGCATTTTTTAGGGTTCAGAGGTTCTCAAAGGGCTTCAGGATATTAGAATAGCCTAATTTTGCAGTTCATATAGAGACCTCCATGAGGACGTCTTAAAGGCTCATTATAGCTGCCATGGTCGCCCTCGCGGACGGTTGCGCGCGCCAAATGTCCCATCACATGCGCTGGGGTGAGCCGCGGTTTAGTGTTGCTTCAGCTTGCTGTGTGCGTCTTGAGTTTTGCAACCTTGTGTGAGTGTCGCAGTTGGGCTGAAAACAGGAATGTACGCTCGTGTTGGTTTTCACCACCATGTCAGTGCAGAAGCTCAGAGAGGCTCACGATGCTGCAACAGTCTGAAAAGACTTTGGACTTCCTGCACTCGTGGTGCAGCCTCAGCTCCAGTATAAATGCCCGAGGCCTCAGGAAAGGCTCTTTCAGAGTCTCTCTGCCCAACTTGGCCCTGGTGGTCCAAGGGAGGCATGGAAGGACCCTTTATTATGAAACCGGATCTCAAACTTTCAGGTGGATGTGCATTCATGAACTAAATGTTTCATACTTTTAGGATCTAAAGCAGAAGCCCTGATGTTTTATGGCCCTGGTGGTGGACCTCTGAAGACACTGAACCTCTAGTTCTGAAAGAACAATGGAACAGGACCAGCAGTCTGACATCCCATTGGATATCCTGCTGATTTAACTTCTGGGAAAACAGAGTTTTCTGGGACTTCCAGTGTGTAGTGAGGATAGAGAGCCAGTAACTGATATCCAGTTCCAAATTTCTGGTTCCCTGTGTATACATGCTATCCAAGGACAGATTTCATTTTGGAAGATGTGGTGGTGGTTTGAGGCAGGCTCACAGCCTGAGCCTTCACAGGAAATCTTGCTTCCTTCAGCAGATCTCGGCTCGTGGTCATAACAGCATAGTGCTTCTGAGGTCGTTTTCGCGGTTTTCTTTCCTCCACTGTGTGCTTCTGTGTTCTGTCAGCTGGTAGGATCATTGTTTGGAGCTCTGGGCTGAGAGGCTGAGTGGATTCATGGGTGTTTGGGGTCCAGCAGGGATCCAGCAGCAGGCCTGACTGTACTGCAGCTCTGTTAGAAGCAGCCACTCAGGACTGAGAGTGTTATGAAGCCGGCTCATCTCTTATTTACAATAAGCTGCAGAGGCTGAGGTCAGATGTTTGGAGGGTGAGCGTATGAGGCCATGTGCTCTCTGTCACTTTGCTGCTTTTCACATTCTGCTCACACGCAGTGTGTTATAAAGGCAGCATATACAATATGTGGGGATATTAGGTGATAATGCATCTAAATAATGTATTTCCTCCTCTATGACTGACGCACAGTAATGTCCTATTTTTATAACGTGCTGCCTTATTAGTCATTGCTTTCCCCCCTGAGCGGTGCAGGCTGCAGGTCCCCGGGGGGCCGAAAGCCTCAAGCACACAGTGTTTGGATTGTGTTCATTTGATTAGCTGGATATTTGACTGCTGTGGAGTATTACATTACAGTACAATCACCTTTGAGCAGGGCTCTGAATCACACTGACTGTTTTAGGTAATGGTACATCAGGCTGTCCCGTGCAAGCACCAGAGTCTAAACCTCCTCCTGTGCAGCTCTGACCCACCAGTCAGTGATGGAGACTGGACCTGTGGGCTGGAGGGAGGGGTTCCCCACAGTGGGGGAACATTTACCTCCCTTAAATCTGAATTATAGCACTGTGTAGACACTGTGTGTCTGTGGTTGGGGGGGGGGGTAGTTATAGCCAAATCAAAGAAAAATGAAAAGGCTTGATAATGGTAGACCTTAGAAATACTGCAGCTGAGCATCAAACTCATGCCTGAGATCTGAAACTGCAGGGCTGGTGTCTGTGTGTCGATATGAAGAATTTCTGTTTGGCCTGTGCACCTGGTCAGCAGCAACACTGTAACCCTGTCAGTCAGTGCACGTTAGAACCTGCAGTCCAAGCGTTTCCCACAAATCTCACCTTGATAAATCCTGCAAGCTCATTGGCTGCTGAACAGACATGATTGAATTTATGCTGAATACCTGAAAAACTCACATCTAGGCCTCCAAAGGATCATCACGATCCTGTTTGCACTATAAATACACACTGAGGGTCATCAGAGACAGGTGGGAACAATCACATACAGGTGCAACCAAGGGAGGAAAAGCAGCAAAAGCAGGAAGTAAAACCAAAATAATACACAAAGGAGAACTAACTTTCAAAGTAAAACAGGAAGTAATCAAAAGACAAATAACAGACACAAAGAAACTGAAAACAAAGCAAACACACTACAAACACCTGCAACAGGTGCAAGTTCCACCTTCTAACGCTGGAAATTAGAGCAGAAATTAGTTGGTGTCATTGATGATGCTGAACTTTTCCTAAAAACAGATCCTACATCCGTTCCAGTCTAAATGACCTCCTGCTCCCTCATTGGGGGAGGGGGGGGAGGAGGCTGAACCAGGCCGGACTCTGAAAACTGTCTGCATAAAGTTTGATAGCTCTGCATATGAAACCGAGCAGATCGCTCTCATTCTCCAATCCCTGCTCTGAAAGGCACTCGTGATTCTTCCAGGGCTGCACAATCAATCAAATCATAGTTTTAAAATAATCATAGTTTTAAAATAAGATCATTGAAGTAAAACAATCTTTGTTCCATGTTCTGGTGTCCAGTAATTCTCCACTTCATCTTTACTTCTTTACTTGGAGCTTGACTGGAAAACTGAATAAAGCTGGAGGAAATCTGCTTAAATTAAAAACATGTTTTCTTCTTTAATGAATCTGACATTTTTCCAAAGTCTGTGAGTAATTGTGTTAAATGTTATGATCTTCACATCGACCCAAATAAATGTGATTATGAATTATGCCCTAACCAAGCAGGCCTAGGATCAGTTAACTCTGACCCCAGCGTCTCCTCTCAGTAAACAAGATGAAACCTGTGCAGCGTTCAGGTGTTAGCCTTTATTGAGCCGCCCCGATGATTGTGTGGCTGCTCAATTAAAGAGAGCAGAATGATGCAGCAGTGGCTGATGGATGAATCCTCTCCAAATACAACTCACCACTGCACCATGCTGAAATCATTTTATTCTGTACATAAGAAAGGCCAGTTTCATACGTGAGGGTGAGAACAGGAGAGTGATGGGAGGCAGCTCGGCTGCTCAGAGAGAAGGAAGCTCAGAGCTGCTCTGTGGGCAGGTGGTGTGTGGGTCTGCAAAGTGCTGAGAAAAATCACCACAGGAATTAGTGCTTAGTGGTGAGGACGGAGGCAAAAAAGCCAGTGTGGTAAAACCACTGAACACTGGCAGGAACATCGCTTATTACAGCTGTATGTGCTGTGATGTTTGTTATCCAGCTTTGTATGATTTCTACTGCTTTCCGGCTCTGAAAAAGGATCCTATCCATGCTCCAAAGCAGCAAACCATCAAATTACTGCATGTGTCGCTTTAAAGAGATCCACCTGGAGCTTTCTGGAAAGCTCTGTAGGCTGAGCTGAATGTTTGGAAGGCTGAAGCAGCTAAAACATCCCCTGGATCAGACTGAAATTCCAACCATGCTTATCTCTAATGCATCAGATGCTGCAGTTCTACCAAAGCCTCTGGGTTTGTTTCTTTACTCAACTTCTGTTTTCAGTCATCGCTTTGTTAGGCTTTGGCTCCAACAGTGCATGCTGAGGGAAGACAAACATCAGAGCTTAGCTTAAAACCAAGCAGCAGCTTTCAGGCCTGAAAATAAAGTCAGGAACTGCAGTTCATCTGCCGTACAGCAGGGGCGCCACAGTGAGTCAATTCCTATAGACGCTCATGTTAAAACTTTCCAGGAGAAATAAACATGTTTACAGCCTAATACAGAAACTGCTTTTGTCTCTGTAGATAATTTCCCCCTTCATAACAGCTGTGTGTGTGTGTGGGGGGGGGGGGGTGTCTAAAACTCACCTGTTTAAAGTCTGCTCAAATAGGGGCGTGGCCTGTGTTTCTTCAGCCCTCCAGGTTATAGGCATAGTTTCTGAACTTTAACTTTACACATTAGGACTCCTGGACATGAATGATAGTAACTTTGGTGATGTCCTGATTTTTGCTCTTGTGCATCATCAGGTTTAAATGATAGTTTGTCCATCACTGACATCACTTTACCAGGAGGCGGATGTGCTTTGATTGGTTAGAAGATAAATGAGAGTCTGTCAGTTTGGATTAGATTTAGCAGTCGTGGCGTCACATTTGTTAACCGCTGTAACACTGAGGAGTTTTTCCTCCTCTCATTTGCGCCTGTGAGTGGCTCCATGGTGCCACTCAGTGTTTATTTAGCATCAGTAAGCAGAGGAGGTGGGCACAGGCAGTTCTTACTGCTTTAGCAGCCGTGGGCACAGCCACCTCCATGTCTGCATCAAACATCCTCATTTTCACATCATTCTCACCTCATCTTATACATTATTAATGAGTGAGATATCCTGAGTTATCCATCGTCTGCAAGCGGGAGCATGAGCTGCCCGGCTGGCTGGGAGAATGGGACTCAGACAGCGTGCTGCAAACTAACATGTCCTTTAGTTTCATTTAAGCAGCTTTTTATGCACTCTGAAGAGCTGTACCTTCGAATCTAAGCTAAAGTGAACACTGATTATCTCCTGTGGCAGCTGTGAGATGGTGGGAGCTATTAGGCAGGTTCTTCAGGTTTAGGTGCTGGAAGCAGGAAACATGTTCAGTGTGAGGACCAGAGAGAGACAGTGTGCTGGTAGATTTGTGGTTCAGAGTAGCTCCAAACAGCAGGGCTCGTGGTTAGGTCCTAATAAGAGTGGTCCAAGGACCGATGGGATCCTGAGTCCTCCCTGGACAGGTCACCAGTCCATCACAGGCTCACACAAAGATAAATTTGCAACCATTGATGGGTACTGAATGCCACCCACCCACCAGCTTTCTCAACTGCTTATCCAGCAAGGGGCTCTCCCAGGGTGTCCCAGCTGTCACAGGGTGAGAGGCAGAATATACCTGGACAGGTGGCCTGTGCATCACAGAGCTAACACAGAGAGACAGACAACCATTCACACTCATAGTCACACCTATGGGCAACTTAGAGTCACCAGTAACCTGACATGTGCTTTGTCTGAATCTTAACTCGGTCTGCGGGTGGAGACGGGGGCAAGGAGAAGCCCAGGTGGCAACAGAGTTGAAGCCCTGCGCTGCAGCCACGGGGAAAGGGGCGGAGAGCCTACAGTGAGCTGACACCTCGGCTCAGAGGCCCTCTGAGATCAGCTGCAGGTGTTCACAATCTTTCCACAGGTTTCCACTACTTTGACTGCTCCAGGTACATCGTGTAGGCCAAAGACCATCTCTCCACCATTTTGGCTCAAACTGACTAAATAGTGAGTGTCAGCTCTTACAGAGAGCTGACAATGAAAGCAAAAAGGAATGCTTTTATCCAGTTGATCTTATTTTCACAGTGTCAGTCTCAAAGCCCGACTGCTCAGGGACCGTTTGAGGAAGAGTTTAAGATGTTGACCTGACCTCCAGACTCGTCAGAGCTTGATCTGATCGAGCATCTGCAATAAAGTGTCACGGTTCTGGGCCGGTGGCCCAGTGTCTTGCTTTGTGTTCAGGTCTGCGTCCTTGTCTGGTGTCAAGTCTGCGTCTCTGTTCCCCTGTGCCACTTCCTGTTTTCTTTTGACAGTCTTGTGTTCCCTGTGTTTTGTGTTTAGTTTACTTCCCCTTGTGAATTTAGGTTAATTTGGTTCACCTGTGTTCCCTCCTGTGTTCTATTCCCTCATCAGTCCCCTCGTGTATTTAAGCCCTTGATTTTCCTTTGTTCTTTGTTCGGGTCCCTGTTGTCTTTTCATCTGTGTGATGTCGGCCAGTGTTTTGTTTTGAGTTTACTAGTTGTTTCGAGTTGTGGAGTTTTGTCTTGTGTAGCTGGCCCTGACCAGCCGATTAAAATAAAGAGTCAAAGCACACGTCCGCACCTGCTTGCGTCCTGCTTTGGGGTCCTCCCTGCCCTCCCAGCACCAGCCGTGACAGTAGGACCCGAACCCAGAATGGACCCCGCGGACCACGGTTTGTTCGACGGGAAACAATTGATGTGGGAGCCGCGTCTCGCTTCAAAGGGTGAGCCTCAGTACACCAGCACCCGCCGGGCTCTGAGAAGACCCGGCTGGAGGAACGAGCCTCGAAGATCGCCACCCACATCACCGCCACTAGCCTGCTCTTCCCCCGCTGCCTTCCTGGCACGGATGTGGGAAGAGGAGGAAGGACCTGCCGCTGCAACGCCTCCGGTTCGGAAGGGCAGACGGAAGCGCAACTCGCGGCGGCAGAAGCAGCAGCCCTCACCCGCTGCCTCTCAGCTGGATTTCGTGGATGAGAGGATGAAGCGGGCTGTCCATGACTGCGTCTATGAGATCTGTGGAGAATGGCTGGACAATCCCAACGAGGGGAATAGGAGAACCGTTTCCTGCGGGTTACGGGACCTGGTGTCCTGTTTTCCTTGGCTTTTGGGTTCACTGCCTGAACTGGTCAGAGACTTTGTGACTGAGGCCATTTCTACAGACACACTCGTGTCTGCACCTCCAGCCACCACAGCGCCCTCTCTAGCTCTAGCGCCCTCTCTAGCTCTAGCTCTAGCGCCCTCTCTAGCTCTAGCTCCAGCGCCCTCTCTAGCTCTAGCTCTAGCGCCCTCTCTAGCTCTAGCTCTAGCGCCCTCTCTAGCTCTGGCTCCAGCGCCCTCTCTAGCTCTGGCTCCAGCGCCCTCTCTAGCTCTGGCTCCAGCGCCCTCTTTAGCTCTGGCCAGCTCCCCTATAGCTTCAGTCCCTGTAGCTTTGAGACCTCAGCCCCTGTAGCTTTGGTCCCTTCAGCCCCTGTAGCTTTGGTCCCTTCAGCCCCTGTAGCTTTGGTCCCTTCAGCCCCTGTAGCTTTGGTCCCTTCAGCCCTTGTAGCTTTGGTCCTTCAGCCCCTGTAGCTTTGGTCCCTTCAGCCCCTGTAGCCTCGGTCCCTCCAGCCCCTGTAGCCTCGGTCCCTCCAGCCCCTGTAGCTTCGGTCCCTCCAGCCCCTGTAGCCTCGGTCCCTCCAGCTTCGGCCTCTCCAGCTTCGGCCCCTGCGGTCCCCTCTCCAGCTTCGGCCTCTCCAGCTTCGGCCCCTGCGGTCCCCTCTCCAGCTTCGGCCTCTCCAGCTTCGGCCCCTGCGGTCCCCTCTCCAGCTTCGGCCCCTGCGGTCCCCTCTCCAGCTTCGGCCCCTGCGGTCCCCTCTCCAGCTTCCCTCTCCGGCCCCTCCTCTGGCTCCCTCTCCAGTCCCTCCTCTGGCTCCCTCTCCAGTCCCTCCTCTGGCTCCCTCTCCAGTCCCTCCTCAGTCTCTTCAGCTCCTTCTGTGGCTTCCGTCCCCTCAGTACCCCCATCCAGGATATCCCCACCTGAGGGTCCCACTCTTCGTCGCCGCCGCTGGGAGCGCGGTCGGCCTCCGGCTCTTCGTCGCCCTCGTCCTCGCCGCCGCTGCTGGGAGCGCGGCCGGCCTCCGGCTCTTCGTCGCCCTCGTCCTCGCCGCCGCCGCTGGGAGCGCGGTCGGCCTCCCCCTTGTCCTCTGGACCTTTGCTTTTGGACTCTGGGGCCTGGGTGGCCCGTTCTGACCTGCGGTCCTCTGGGACTTTTGTTTTTTGTTTTTTTTTTCGGGGTTCTTGTTTGTTTCGGTCCCCCCGTCCGGGTCCCCCGCCTCCCGCCCTGCTTGGGTTTTTTTGTCTGGCCGTCGGGAGCCGGCCTTTGTGGGGGGGCTCTGTCACGGTTCTGGGCCGGTGGCCCAGTGTCTTGCTTTGTGTTCAGGTCTGCGTCCTTGTCTGGTGTCAAGTCTGCGTCTCTGTTCCCCTGTGCCACTTCCTGTTTTCTTTTGACAGTCTTGTGTTCCCTGTGTTTTGTGTTTAGTTTACTTCCCCTTGTGAATTTAGGTTAATTTGGTTCACCTGTGTTCCCTCCTGTGTTCTATTCCCTCATCAGTCCCCTCGTGTATTTAAGCCCTTGATTTTCCTTTGTTCTTTGTTCGGGTCCCTGTTGTCTTTTCATCTGTGTGATGTCGGCCAGTGTTTTGTTTTGAGTTTACTAGTTGTTTCGAGTTGTGGAGTTTTGTCTTGTGTAGCTGGCCCTGACCAGCCGATTAAAATAAAGAATCGACGCACACGTCTGCACCTGCTTGCGTCCTGCTTTGGGGTCCTCCCTGCCCTCCCAGCACCAGCCGTGACATAAAGTCTGATCCATGGAGGCCTCAAAGACTTAAACAACTGCTTTCAGAGGTCTGTGGGCTCGGTGTGTCAGAGTGACATCACACTGGTCAGGTGGCTCCTCCCACACTGAGTCTCCACACTTTTAATTGTCTCGAACTGTAAGTGTCCTCTTCTGCTTACAGCTCCATGAACACAAACACCCACTTTTGGCTCAGAAACAAACAGCAAACATTGACTTTGTGGCTCCTTGTGTGCGTTGGGGAGGGCAGCACGCTGATGTTATTCACAGTGACGGCCTCTCCAGCCTCACAGGCACTCGTTGCTGCGATGGCGAGCTGAATGGAAATGCTTATCAAACGGTGGAGTGGAGGGAGTGGAGCAGGGTGATATCAGAGCATGCATCAAATATTTTGCCTCAGAGGAGCTGAACTCTGCAGGAAAAACACTTCACTCCAAGTGATTTACCTTTACAGTAAGAATGAAGGAATCTGATTACTTTATTGACTCTTCATGAGAAGAAGGAAAATGTGACAGGGCTCTGTGATAAATGAATAATGAATCAGCTGATAGCGCTTCTGATTCTGTTCAGAAGGCTCTGACAGGGAAACAAGGCAGGTTGTTGTTGATGCTCAGAGTTTATGATGATGATTTTAATGGACAGATGTCACAACGGGAGTGCAGAGCAGCTGGTTCCTCATCACCACACAGGTCACGCTTAGTTTGTGTCAGCACGTGTAGCTCGATCGATGAGCCATAGGAGCGGCTGTTGCAGAGTACAGAGAAGTGCATGTAAGACCGCTCAGTACAGGCGCACAGAGACTCTGCTGAGAGCAGATGAAGAGGACAGTAAATCAAAACAGGAGCAGCCGTGGAAGCTGATTTATTTCTCACTGGACTGAATGCTGATTTCCCTGGAGGAAGGAGAGGGCCGTGGTCTTCATCTCTGTTACACTTTATTAAGTGTTTTTGTTTGGTCGTGAATGATGGTCAAAGTTATTATGAATTTGGATTATGGATGGTTTGTTTTCCATTAAAAATTTATGGAATTTGTAGTTCCAGAAACTTTTTTCAAAGATTAGGGAAACTCGCTGTGTTTGAACTTCTGTTGGCGCTCTTTAATGCTGAAGTTTCACAAAAGAGAAAGTCGGGCTGTTTTCTTGGATGGCGTCCTCGGGGGCTGGTGTTACATAATTGATGTTGTGTAGACAGAAAGTGAGCTTTAATGAATGCTGGTCAAACTTCAGAGGTCTCCTCCCGAAAGCAGAACAAGCTCTGAGCTTTTGGTTCCTCAGTGCATAAAGAGCAGAGCATTTTAAGCATGAATGTGGGTAAATGTGCACCTTTTTAAAGCTGTAATCTGACAGGACAAAATCCACTGAAGATAAAAATCTGGACCAATCAGGACAGACTCAGCGTACTGATGTCACACTGATTTGGGTGATTTGCAGGTTCAAACACTGCATTGAAACTGTGTTTAGTCCACTTCTGAAACATCTTCACTCAGATGTTCACATCATCTCCAGGCAGATCCAAATAACTGATCACTAATCAGCATTTTCTGTGAATGAAATTTCATGCTGATCAGCGTCATTTAAACAGGAGTCTGTGGAGCCTGAGCTCAGAATAAATCCACAGTGATCACCAGCTCATTCACAGCTGTCGAGTTAAATATAAGAAATAAGTGAAGTGGGATGGCAGATGTGACGTTGTGCAGGTGAATGTGTTCTGTTATTGACATAGGCATGAGTGAGGAACTGAGAGACTGATGGTGCTTCATGTACAGCAGGAGAGAGAAACTGCCAGCACACAGGTGAGCCTCACACAATTGTTACCATGGTAACTGACTCAGAGTTTAAGCTGGCTCTCTTTCTGAGTTTTCTCTCAGCTCACAGTTCCCACTAAAACCCAAGACCGGCAATACAAAGCAGGAATTCACTGTATCCAGGTAACTTCAGGGTTTCCTGTACTATGAAGGTGGTTCGCTTCTTATCGGCGTCGATTGCCATGGTAACTTATGCTGCAGATTAGGTTCCAGATTTGAAATCACTGCCTACTGACCAATCAGATCTCTGGAAAATCCTGTCAGCATTGCTCAGAGGGCTGCATGGACAGTAGGAGTGTGTGAGTACAGATTCTTACACACAGCTTGTTCAGTTTTAAAATCTGATCCTAAAACCTGCTGAACTCACTGAGGCTGCAGCTGAGAGAATAAAAAATAAAACTGTCTTAGTTATATTTGACTATAATCCATCTGATTCTCCCGTGTTGTAATGACAGCTGTGATACGAACTGTATATAAACTCACACAGTCGCTATTTTGGCCGGCTTTGCTTCCAATAAGTGAAACTTTATGAATGTGAGCACTTTGTGTTGGCTGTAGCTCAGGAGGTAGAGCAGGTCACCCACTGATGGCAAGGTCGGCGGTTCAATTCCTGCATGCCGATGTATCCTTGGGCAAGATACTTAACCCCAAGTTGCTCTCCGACACAACTGTTGGAGTGTGAATGTTAGATAATAAAAGCAGTTAGCTTAATTAACCATGGAAGTGAATGTGTTGTATAAGTGCTTTGAGTGCCTAGAAAAGTACTATATAAGAACTAGTCCATTTAAATTCTCCTCAGCAACACTGGACACCAGCTGCTATATTAATACAGAACACCTCCTCCTCACACACACACAAAGAAGCTCAGAGATGATCTATAAACCAAAAGCGTTTGTGATCATTTCATTGTTTCCTAACAGTGGTGACATATTCATTAACAATTAATTAATCAGTTTTCCATTTATTAAAAGTGCTGCTGGAGATTGAAGTTAAACTCAGGCAGCACCCCTACAGGATCATTATTTCCATTATTTATGTTGAGTGGTGTGAGTTTTGTGAGTGTCATCAGTACCTGTAACTGTGATAGTGATTGAACGGGAAAATGAGGAGGTGGGTTGTAAAGTAACTTGCAACTGTGTGCAGGCTGTTGCAGCTTCAGCAACAGTGGGTTAGGAGCCTTTGTAGCTGAGCTGATCAGTGTGACCCTCGTGAAGACCTGCAACAGAAAATAGCTTCCAGCTTGTCTGGTGTACTCTGCTCGTGACTCGAGGGGAACAATGACATTTATGCATGGTGAAAACGTTCCCCGGGAATACTGTACCTGAAGCTGTTAGTATCTCCTGTATCTCCAACTCTGAGTGTTGGAGACACTGAAGGACAGAAGTGTTTTTTGTTTTTGTGAAGTGACCAGCTGAGTTTGTGCTTCCTTGCTAAGGCTGCATTCCACTATCCCAGAAAAAGATTTAGTATGTCCCAAATAGTATGGAAAAAGCAGTCTGCCAAAAATATCAGGATGCCTGACTGCATTTGGTCACATTTTGCAGTCTGCAGCCTTATTTTGGCCACTCTTACCCATAATCCTCTGCTCATCATGAGAAAGAGCACAGAGAGATGACCAAAGTGATGCTGCACACACACGTAATCACAGACAATTAACTATTACCTCAAATCTGTGATGAACAACAACTGGGGTGCAACATTTTGTGACTGCAGTTTGTTCTGAATTTGGAACAAAACATGGCCCCCAGGTGAGCAAATCAAGTTCTGAGACAAACTGGAGAGGAAGGACTCACAGTAAGAAGGTTCCTGGTTTGAGTCTCCTGGTCAGCTGGTTTGCATGTTCTCCCTGTGTCTGCATGCTTCTCTCCAGATACTCCGGCTTCCTCCCACAGTCCAAAGACACACACTTCAGGTCAACTGGAAATTCTAACTTGACTTTGTGAAGTGCTGTATGAATACATGAGAAAAAGATAAATATGGGTGTGGCTGAAACATGTCCCAGCTGACACTGGTGGTAGGTGGGGTACACAGTCCATCACCTTTACCCTCAGCCTCTTCAATAAAGCAGTGGTTGTCTTAGAGGTGTGTTTGGGGTCATTATCATGCTGGAACACTGCCCTGCGACCCAGTTTCCGGAGGGAGGGGATCATGCTCTGCTTCATTATTTCACAGTACATATTGGAGTTCATGTGTCCCTCAATGAAATGTAACTCCCCAACACCTGCTGCACTCATGCAGCCCCAGACCATGGCATTCCCACCACCATGCTTGACTGTAGGCATGACACACTTATCTTTGTACTCCTCACCTGATCGCCGCCACACATGCTTGAGACCATCTGAACCAAACAAATGAATCTTGGTCTCCTCAGACCATAGGACATGGTTCCAGTAATCCATGTCCTTTGTTGACATGTCTTCAGCAAACTGTTTGCAGGCTTTCTTGTGTACAGACTTCAGAAGAGGCTTCCTTCTGGGGTGACAGCCATGCAGACCAATTTGATGTAGTGTGCGGCGTATGGTCTGAGCACTGACAGGCTGACCCCCCACCTCTTCAATCTCTGCAGCAATGCTGACAGCACTCCTGCGTCTGTCTTTCAGAGACAGCATTTGGATGTGACGCTGAGCACGTGCACTCAGCTTCTTTGGACGACCAACGCGAGGTCTGTTCTGAGTGGACCCTGCTCCTTTAAAACGCTGGATGATCTTGGCCACTGTGCTGCAGCTCAGTTTCAGGGTGTTGGCAATCTTCTTGTAGCCTTGGCCATCTTCATGTAGTGCAACAATCATCTTTTAAGATCCTCAGAGAGTTCTTTGCCATGAGGTGCCATGTTGGAACTTTCAGTGACCAGTATGAGAGAGTGTGAGAGCTGTACTACAAAACTGAACACACCTGCTCCCTATGCACACCTGAGACCTAGTAACACTAACAAGTCACATGACATTTTGGAGGGGAAATGACAAGCAGTGCTCAATTTGGTCATTTACGGGTGTAGTCTCTTAGGGGTGTACTCACTTTTGTTGCCGCTGGTTTAGACATTAATGGCTGTATATTGAGTTATTTTGAGGGAAGAATAAATTTACACTGTTATATAAGCAGCACACAGACTACTTTTCATTGTGTCAAAGTGTCATTTTGTCAGTGTTGTCCCATGAAAAGATATACTTAAATATCTGCAGAAATGTGAGGGGTGCACTCACTTTTGTGATACACTGTATCTGACCATTGAAAGGACCTGCTCTGCTTCTCCTCACTGTCCATATCCCACTTTGGTGCAGGATATTTATATCAAACATTACCAGAATTCCTAATAATGAGCTCAGTGTGTGTACAGTAATCCCTGTGAGCCAAACACCGAACACACAGTTTTTTCTACTCTTAGATCTCTATGATGTCATTGAGACTTGATATTCTTATATGGTCATCTCAGCCACAAAGACTCTAGATTATTCTGCATTTGAATGACTCTTTGATGTATTTAACGCACGATTCATTTTTTTTTCCCCAACAACTTTTATTATTTTCTACAAGAAAATAAGACATGATTCATTTATGAATGCAGGTCCACAGCAAGCAGTTGTGTCACTGTGGACTTCAGCAGCTTAATGAGGTTCAGGATAGAGTGAGGCGAAGGTGACCCAGTGAAGTGAGGACCACTGCGAGCTCGCTGTGATGTAACTGCGTGAGCTCACACATTGCTGTGTGCTTACAGAACTTCTCACGATGAGTCTAAAACAAACACAAACATCCTGTGATTTGGAGGAAATGTGTTTATGTCACAGTTATTAACCATGTATGTGTTTCACTCTAAGATCGAACTCTGTTGTGTTTATTATTATGCATCATTATCGTGCTTATTTTATAAAAGCTGTCTCAGCCAACCAGAGCTGACGATGATGAGGGTGAGCTCTGTGACAGCACTGACTGATAATAGAACAGGGATGAGGATGAAGAGGGGGGTGATGAAGCAAGCAGTGACAGGACCCTCGCTGGGGTCTAATTTACAACTTCCTGCTGCTGCCATGGCTACCACTGTCAGGTAACTGATCACGGAGCAGCGCTGGCATCTCAGCCGCCCCGGGGAAATAAGTTCAGGTGCTGATCACAGACTCGTCTGTTAACTTGGTGATCCTGGTGTCTGTGTGAGCATTCCTCTGGTCATTAGCAACCTGGAACATTTTAACCCTCAGTCACTCCTTCGTGGACTCAATGAAGCGCTCGGTGTCTCGCTGATAATCCTGAGATATCGAAATGATAAAAGCAGATCATGTTTTTATTTTTGAAGCTTACAGGATGTGCAGCAGAGACTGCTGATGTACTCAGGGCAGTGCTGTGATGCTGAACTCATCAGTTAGATCAGCTGAGAGATATGTGCATAGAAATATGCTAAATCTGGTGGAGAGGGTTTGTAGTTTGAGTCCTGTCTGCGTGCAGTAAACAGTCCATGCAGAGGCCATCATTGGATGACAGCTGAGTGGATAAAGTTGGCTTATTCATCCAAATTCCCAGCTTTTACTAACTAAAGCATGAATTGTGTGTTTGGCCCTGTGATATTGCGGTAAAGCAGGTTCACATATTCCTATTTTTCAGCTGAAGCACACAGGAGGACTGTGTGAGGACACATTCCTGTCTGAAAGTGTGGCTTAATTTGACTCTTAAGGAATGTCCTGCATATCCAGCTGTGCCTGAATCTGACTGATCTAAACCGGAAAGAAGGACGGATGCAGTGAGATGATACCTGTGGTTTCAGTGTGCGGTGGTACAGCGGCTCTAAATGGTTTCACAGCATGTTATTAAGGAGTCGCAGTGAAGACACCGGAATGCCAAAGCAAACAGATATAGTTAGAGGTTATGCTGAGAGGCCTCACTGGCTCTCTGTTACAGTGGAGGAGGAGCTCACGAAGAAGCTTCGCTTCATTTAGATGCTCGTTTTCACCAAGACAAAAACAAGTGTTCATTCACGCAGTTTGGCCTTCAACCCCGTGAGAAAACCTGGTGTCTGCTGCATGTGACAGGACAGGCGTTAACTTGATCACAGCTTTATTGCTGCTATGCAGAACAAATAAGGCTGGACTGGAGCCAGCAAAACAAAAAGCTCGGACATTAAGGCACACAACAGGAGGAAATGATGAGGTGACAAGGGACCAAGGCAAAATGCAGACAATAAATACATATGGGTAACGAGACAAGTGGGAACAGCTGAGGAGGGCAGGTGTACAGAATGATACTGAGACATGAGACTTGACACGGGAAGCAGGTACACTGAGGGAAACCAAACAGGAACACTAAAACTAGGAACATAAACATAATACAGCAAAAATTTGAAAATATAACAAAAAAACAATCTTTTAAAAGGAAAACAAAACCCAAATGTGCAAAACCACAATGAACAACAACTTAACACAAATAGGAGCCAAAATGCTGGGTCAACAGACCGAGGTTCGTGGCTGTTTAATCATTAGTGTGCTTTCTTCCTGCATACTGTGGAGGCACACATGCTTTGATTATTTGAACTACTTTTTTTTGTTGAAAGAAGTAACGCTGCAGTAATGCTGCAGTAACGCTGCTGTAACGCTACTGTAATGCTGCTGTAATGCACAAATTGTGGCGGGACTGTTGGAGTTTCCTGTCAGATGGATCCTTTAGCATGTTGTGATGAGCTTTTTCAGCGATGCTGTATGGGGACTAATCATTTCAATCCTGTGGTTTCAGTGTTTGGGAGTAAAGTTTAATCACCATGACTGAGTCTCCCGCAGCGATTTGTGACTCCTCCTCTGTGTTGACAGAAGCAGCAGCCTGCACAGGGCGCTGTATGGGACACAGCAGTCTGCTGTGAAGACCGCATACAACTGCTGCTACCTTTCTAACAATTATCAATGTATGCCATAAATCTGAAAACTGAGGTTGCAAAAAGTGCATTTAATTTTGAGGCAAGGACTTTATTTTTAAACTAGTGATATTTATGTGCAAATGAAACTGCAGCAGAAACGCAGATGTAGCGTAAAGAACTTATATAACCATATACAAGACAAGACAGGCTGGGACTAAAAAGTAAACTGGAATAACCTGTAAATCATTTAACGCCTGTGAAGGAGCTGTAGTTGTAGTTGTAGTTGTTGCTCAGTGTGCGAGCTGGCACCGCCTGAGTCAGAGTCATACACACTCTGTCCTGCTCCATCATGTGTCGCTGTTGTGTGTTTCATGCTGTGCTGAGAGAGCAGCGTATGTACAAATACTTCAGTACTGTACTTAAGAAGAATTTTCAGGTGTCAGTACTTTACTCGAGTTATTTTTCTGATAACTTTTTACTTTTGCTCCCTACATTTTAACATAAATATCTCATCTTTCTACTCCTCACAGGCTCGTTACTTCAGGATGTTTGAGGGGAGGTAATATTTCGTGTCCCTAACATAAAGATGATCCTGTTTGTGAATCTATCAACAGCTCTTATCACACATGATTAACATAAAAACATAGAGATGATAGAGACAAAAAACCATGTAATTGTGCCACATTTATGACACCATACTCATGGGTTACAGCAGGCTGGAAAGATCCGGTGTTGTACCAAAAAGTGATTTCTGGAATTTGCCAGAATAAATGTTTGCCTGTATTTAAAATGTTGTAAATGACTGTCAAAAATATCTCTAATGCCATTTATATACGTAAAGTCATTTTTAGAGAGAATCAACATTTCTGACACATGGCAGAAGCTGCAGTCACTTTTTTGGCAAAGTGATTTTCTTTATTGATCAGGATTAAAAATTGACATTAAAAATGTCTTTTAAAGAGAAATCTGTCCAAGAGGGCTGCACAAATCACAACAAAATAACATCAGAGATCTATAAAGATGTTTTAAGTGGCCAAAAAGGAGTGGATTGATTATAATGTAGGTATAATAACATAGAGTCATAAAGATACTTGTAAAACAGGTGATTTCATTATTTTATATAGAAGCCCTTCATAAATCATGCTGACTGCACTCTATTTACCAATATAAGCACAGACATTACACATAAAAGCACACAGAAACATTGTAAATACATTTATGGCAGACGATCACTTTTTTGCACAACACCTGAGCGGCTTTCTTGGGTGTTAGTGCGAGTGTGTGGCCCAAGGTCCAGCTGCTGCCACAAGGAAGAGCAAGGACTGCTCAGTAACAGGTATCAGGATCTATGCGTGATGTGCCGTTTTCAGATTGTGCATCCTGCCAAACAAATGGAAGTATAACAGTTTTGTGTTATTCAAAAGTTGCGTGAAATGCTGGATAGTCTGCAGAGCAGCTGTGGTGTTCATGGCAAGTGTAACATCAGTTTGAATTTCAGCTGATTCACTCACAGCTTACTATATGCGGTCTAGGGTGGGAAATCAGATGTTTAACAGCATCTTACGTCTTGTTGAATTTCACTGGCTAAACCCACAAAGAGCAGCAGCAGGTAAGCTGATCACAAAGAAAGTCTACAGCAGAAATGATTGGGACTTCTTTCCAAGTCATCTTCCTCCCCGCTGCAACACTACAACCTATCTCAGGGTTCTCACACCTGCCGAATCCCACTCCAGGTGACTCTGACTCCTCCTTAGGTGCAGAGGCAGGGTCACCCATCCACAGCTAGATTTTTACATTTTTTGTTTTCCTCTGCTTGTGTTCAGCAACTCACTCGACTTAGAAATTAAGTTTAAATAAAGTTTGTTTCCTTGTATTAATATGATTTTATTATGCTATTAATACGACACGAGTTTCAGTTTCCTTTGCATAGAAATAGCTGGTAATGTCCTTTTTACTTTAATACTTTGAGTACATTTCAAAGTCTGTACTTTTACTTTAGTAAAGAGCATTGAATCAGTACTTCAGCTTTTACCAAAGTATTTTTAACACAAGTATCGGTACTTCTACTTAACAGACAAAAGTGTGTACTATTGCCACCTCTGATGGTGGTCTGTAGCAACTGGAAATAATACACAGCAGGGTTTTTGTTCTCTCATTAGTTTTCTGCTAAATTTTTGCCTGATCTGATAATATTATTGCATTAATATTAATGCATTAATATTTGTGTTAATAAATGCTGCCTGTTTCTGATTGCAATGTAACCCCCTGAATATCCTCTCACTGCGTCTCATCCTCTCTGTGTATGTCTGAGCGTGAGTGTGGGAGGAGTCTCCAGTTGAATCAGCTTCTTCCTGTCGGCCGATGCCGTACAGTTAGAAGTATTTAAGTACCCTGTGCTGCTGCTAGTACTGAGGCTTTGGTGATGAAGTTTTGCTGCAGGATGGTGAAGTTCTAGCCACAGCTGCTAAGGGTAAGACAGATGACCGAAGTTGGAGGAAAGGTGTTGTGGTCTAGTTTATAAGATCTACAGTTTAGCGTACAGCTGTAATCAAACCAAGCTGAAGGCAGGATGAATCCTTGATAACTGTGAGGAGAAAAGCCTGTTTTCTGTAGTTTTTGCAGAGCATGCAGAGAAATGGAGGATTATTAAACTACAAAAGCTGTTTTACTGACTCTTTGTTTACTCCAGACTTTGTTATGGTAGTTATAGTAGTAGTAGTAGTTTCCAAGCTGTGTAGCGTTCCCTCTTTGGCAGACAGGCTGATAAAATTGCCGCTGCAGTGAAACAAACCAGAGGAAGTAATTTCTCAATTTAGTAATTTTTCTGCCGTGTGTGTCACAACATCAGGTTTTCCTCATGGTCTCTGCTTCAGGTCAAATTTACTGTTAGGAACAGAAAAACTGTCTTTATGTTAGCACTGTGTAAATTTAGGACACGTATGTGTGTGTGTGTGTGTGTGTGTGTGTGTGTGTGTGTGTGTGTGTGTGTACAGATGAAAGCAGGTTAAAGTGAGAACATAACCAGCAAACATTCAGGGTGGGTGATATCGCCTCAAATTCATGTCAGTATATTTCAAAGGAATTCTCAATAATGATATTTCTAATAACAGAAAAAAATACTGAATAACACTTGATTGTGACTGCAGCTCACAGACAGCAGACCAAACAACATGAAGCAGAGTTCATCCTTCTCTTCCAGCATTAAAACAGTGACACAGCATTAAAACAGTGACACAGCATTAAAACAGTGACACAGCATGTAAAACTGTGACACAACATTAAAACAGTGGCACAGCATTAAAACAGTGACACAACATTAAAACAGTGACACAACATTAAAACAGTGACACAGCATTAAAACAGTGACACAACATTAAAACAGTGACACAGCATTAAAACAGTGACACAGCATTAAAACAGTGACACAACATTAAAACAGTGACACAGCATTAAAACAGTGACACAGCATTAAAACAGTGACACAACATTAAAACAGTGGCACAGCATTAAAACAGTGGCACAGCATTAAAACAATGGCACAACATTAAAACAGTGACACAGCATTAAAACAGTGGCACAACATTAAAACAGTGGCACAGCATTAAAACAGTGACACAGCATTAAAACAGTGACACAACATTAAAACAGTGACACAGGTGACACAAAGGTGTGAGAGCTAGAGTTACCTGCTCCACCTTTGTGCTGTTCTGTTGAATGCTGCTGCAGATCATTGTTGCTCATTTTTTAAGATGGTAAGGAGATGATTCTGTCTTTATGTAGCTGCCAAAATATATTTCTAATTCAGTCCTATCAAGACTACAAGATTTTTTTTAGCTGGCTAGAAACACTGTTACTGTGATATGGCAGCGTCAGCCACAGCAAAAATAAGTCTGTTTCCACATTACAAGGAGGAAGTAGATGCTAGTGGTGCAGCGCTGCACACTACATGTGTGAGATTAGCACTCCCACTTCATGTCAATATAAAAGCTGGTAACAGTTTCAGTGGAGCTGCAGTCTTGCCTCTCGGGCACACTGAGCACCAAAGAGGTGAAGCCAGCGGGAACACAGGTGGAGAGAAAGAAAACACTTGAAAGCAGCAGAGTGATCACAATGAAAACCTGCAGTCAGAGTCATTCATCTGACTTTATGCTGCACCATAAGAGTCATCATCATCACAAGAGTCATTAAGAGGTCATCCTTAATGTGCAGCCCAGACTGGACATGCTTCAGCACATAACAGTCAACAGCAGCAAGCCTCAGCTTTGATCTGAGTCAGTAATGAGAGATCTGTGTGTGAGGGGCAGGGCACAAAGATGCTGAAGAGTCAAGAGAGTAGCTGCAATTTAAAGATTCCCTCTAAATGCCTCATATGCGCACATCAATATGGCAAAGAAACTTCTGTGCAGAAGATGAAACAGCAGATAGATCAGAAAGTCATCTTTGTGAGTGTTTTAAAGCTTCACTTGATCACAGAAGATTGACCACAAGATGCAAACAAAGCAGGAAGTCTGAAAAACCAGAAACTCACAGAAAGAAACACCCCAGAGAAAAGATCTCATCATCTCTATGAAAATGATGCCCGCAGCTATGATCCATCATGTCATGAATCTGCCAGCCTGCAGCGGAGTGACTGAGCATGCTCACAGCAGAAAGATGCTTCAACAAACCCCACGCTGGCTCATCATTTAGCACAGTGTCACATACAGCTCCTTTCACCTTAAAGCTATCACACAATAACCCGAAAAAACATTTTAGTCATATTTTAAAGATAATCTCAGTTGTTATACAATATAAATAAATTCTCCTGTGGTACATCAGAGAAACATTGACTTACACTTTAAACAGAATGTGTTAATTTACAGAGAAAGTTTGAAAAAGGAACTTTTCTGTTATTAAACTCTCTTCCATTTTCCCTCTGGCAGAGCCCATGGGTGATGCCTTTGTCAATAAGAAGACTTTAAAGCTGATGAAAATAAAAATGTTTCAGATCCAAATGTATCGCCTCCATCATTGAATTATCCACATTTTCCAAAACCATCCACCTTTTGAATTTTATTCACCAAAACCTGACTTCTTGGATGGTCTGTTAGTATAGTGAACTGCATATCAGCATTTTTATTGGTCAGATAATTGCGGCAGATGATTGACCCCCTCTCCCCCACCGGTCTGTTAAAACAGAGTTTTTCCTTCCCACTGTCGCCAAGTGCTTGCTCATAGGGGGTTGTTTTGACTGTTGGTTTTCCTTTGATAGTTATTGTAGGGTCTTTACCTTACAGTATAAAAGCCATGCCCCTAAAATGCACATTTTATTTAAACATCACAGAAACATCTCCCCCGTACAGCTGTTATGAAGGGTGAAATTATCTACAGAGACCAAAGCAGTTTCTGTATCAGGCTGTAAACATGTTTATGGGGACTAAGTCACTGTGGCTCACTGTGGCGCCTCTGCTGGATGGCAGAGGAACTGCAGGTTTGGGTGCACCAACTTCATTTTCTGGAGACTAATTGGTTCAGTTTGTGTGCAGTGAAGGACTGCAGAGCATCACCAGAGAACACGTTTATCCATCTTAAACTTCAGGAAGCCTGCAGAGAATTTTCTATGAAGAATAAATTATTTGACTCCATCTCAAAGAAAATCATCATTAATGTCCTTTCTATATTTAAACAAACTGACTCAGTCTCAGCCAAGATTCTGCTCAGGACCCAGTGTTTGATTTCAGAATGAGGGTGCTGAGCACAGATGCTCATCGCTATTTTTGCTACTCACAGGAATGGGAAGTAGTCATGTTTGAACAGGAATTGAGTGTGTTCCAACCACACAGTTTAATTCAAGCTGAGCTCAGTCTGCACTCAACTGTGTTTTTAACAAGTTCACCAAACACACTGTTTGTTCTGCTGTCACATCTTGATAGAGAGGAGCGTTCACTGATCACCACAGTGCAAAGAAATAAAGCCTCTCTCAATGTGAACAGTAATATTTTCATTGTTTCACTGTGGCACTTTTCTCCTCTTCAGAAGCTTGTGAGGTGAATGTGATATCCATTAGACCTGCTAAACAGTAGAGAATCATCAGCAAGAGCATCTCAGGTTCAGTATAAGGAAAGCAAAGAGAGGGGTGCAGAGGAGGGAGGGTGGATATGCTGAAGATGGAGCTGCAGGCAGGTGGAACAGAGGAAGACCTCAGAGGAAGTTCATGGATGTAGGAGGATATGCAGAGGATTGGGATGACAGAGGAGGATGCTGGGATAGGCTGCTGTGGTGCCCCTAAAGGAGCAGCTGAGAGAAGAAGAGTTGAGAAAAACCTCTGTGAGATCAATATCACAAATTCAATAGAACAAAATGGGAAATTTGTGGGTCAGGAAACCAGGCGGCTTCCAGCATCATGTTGTGTATTCTGCCTGCAATCAGCTACTCTGACCTGTCTTTTGTCATGAATTATTCATTTTCATATCAGATTATTTCTGAGATCCTCATAAATCTGTAAACATTTCTCTGTATATTTATCACTTTGACCAGAATTCTGCTTCCCTCTCTCTGCACCATCATTTCCTGTTTCATTTTATTTTTAGCTATTTGATGCACTCTCTATCACTGCTCACAAGCAGGAAGGTGTGTCTAGTCTCAACTAAGCTAAACTATCTGCTCTTCCACAGCGGCCAAGTCAAAGCAAACCACCCAGTCAAGGGTGAATGGGATGAGAGAGGTTTAATCCATCACAAGGAGCTCCATTCAGGATGGTTATAGAGTTATGAAGCATGTGAGCGGGTGGAGTGTGATGGCATCCAACATGTCTGACAGCGTGATCAACTGCAGCATCAGCCATGAAATCCATCAGTACCTCTTCTCCTCTGTCTACATCCTGGTGCTGCTGGTAAGTGTGCGTGTGGATCTCAAACACCTGAACAGCTGTTTGAGGGTCTGAAAAACATGCAGAGGTGACAGGAAACAGGATGTCATATCTTCACTCTAGAAGACCCAGTTCCTCTTTGAAATCACAATATTGCAGCAATAAACATATTTGGGTCAAAGTACTGCAAAATCATTCTGCACAAATGAGATGAGACCTGAGTGACACGTTGCTGTGGCTTTAGCGACGGTAGAGGAGCTTTTTGATAGTCGGCTCTCAGACAGAAGCTCCTGACCTTATAAAGCTGTTTAAAGCTCTGCTTGTTCAGGAACAAATCATGGTTTGGATTAAAGTACAACCATCTGCAGCGTTAGCCATGTGGATGGGTCACCATGGTGAACAATCCCGCCACATCCGACAGTGACATCAGGAAATGGAAGAACATAAATGGGGAAGTTATGCTAATTTGAGAGGCTGCAAGTTAATGTAATCAGAGCATATATGTCTCTGAGTGAAGAAGCTTCCTGTTGTTTTCAGCTGGTTCTGAATCCTAAACCTTTAGAGGACAGGACATGCTTTTGAACCTATAACATAAACTGGGTCAATATAATATGAAATTAGCTTCAGTGGGAAACTAAGCTTTTTTGCTGTTCACGTGAGAGGAATCACATCATGCAGAGAACCTCTCATGTGGACCTTCTGCTTTGTTGCTTCTCCATAAATGATCTTCTTGATTGTAGGTGGGCATTCCCTCCAACCTGTACTCTCTGTACCACGCTGCCCTTCAGCTGAAGCAGAGGAATGAGCTGGGAGTTTACCTGATGAACCTCACCGTGTCTGACCTGTTATACCTGGCATCGCTACCTTTCTGGCTCCAGTACTTCTTTCAGGTAACATAGAAACATGCTCTCTTCTCTCGCTCATCTGTCAGCGCTTCTTCAGGACACATTTAAGCCACGTTGGTTTAGGTAACAGTGTTTGTGTCACAGCGCCACAGTGTTTGCAGCTTTTTCTCAGACCCTTGCAGCATGCAGACTCCTGATTCATTCAGGTCTGCACCAGTGATGCTTTTTTAACCATATGACGCATATTCAAAAATGAGATATTGTTGAAATTAGGAGATCAAGCCAAGATTAAAGCACTGAAATACACTGCCTGGCCAAAAAAAAGTTGCCACTTAGATTTAACTAAGCAAATAGGTGCAAATAGGTACAAGTCTCCTATTGGATAATTACTGCATGGGCAATTATCTTTCAGCTGTCAACAAGTTATTTAACCCCAACTGGTGCAATGAGTTGCTTCTCATTTCTTAAACAAAGACACATCGTGTGGTCTTGGAAAAGATGTCACTCTGTTTAAGAAGGGTCAAATCACTGGCATGCATCAAGCAGAGAAAACATCTAAGGAGATTGCAGAAACTACTAAAATTGGGTTAAGAACTGTCCACCGCATTATTAAAAACTGGAGGGATAGTGGGGACCCATCTTCTTCGAGAAAGAAATGTGGCTGGAAAAAAATCTTGAATGATCGTGATCAGTGATCACTTAAACGTTTGGTGAAATCAAATCAAAGAAAAACAACAGTAGCACTCAGGGCTAAGTTTAATAGTTAAAGTAAGTGCATTTCCACACACACAATGCGAAAGTAACTCAAGGGATTGGACTGAACAGCTGTGTAGCCTTAAGAAAACCACTCATCAGTGAGGCTAACTGGAAAAAAAAGGCTTCGATTTGCTAGAGAGCATAAAGATTGGACTCTGGAGCAATGGAAGAAGGTCATGTGTTCTGATGAGTCCAGATTTACCCTGTTCCAGAGTGATCGCATCAGGGTAAGAAGAGAGGCAGGTGAAGTGATGCACCCATCATGCCTAGTGCCTATTGTGGGGCAGTGCTTTGATCTGGGGTTGCTGCAGTTGGTCAGGTCTAGGTTCAGCAGCATTATGTGCTCAAAGAATGAGGTCAGCTGACTACCTGAATATACTGAATGACCAGGTTATTCCATCAGTGGTTTTTTTCTTTCCTGATGGCACAGGCATATTCCAAGATGACAATGCCAGGATTCATCAGGCTTGAATTGTGAAAGAGTGGTTTTGGGAGCACGAGACATCATTTTCACACATGGATTGGCCACCACAGAGTCCAGACCTCAACCTCCATTGAGAATCTTTGGGATGTGTTGGAGGAGGCTTTGCGCAGTGGTCAGAATCTGCCATCATCACTGCAAGATCTTGGTGAAAGATTAATGCAAAACTGGATGGAAATAAATCTTGTGACATTGCAGAAGCTTATTGAAACAATGCCACAGTGAATGCATGCCATGATCAAAGCTAAAGGCGGTACAACGAAATATTAGTGTGTGACCTTTTTTTTGGCTGTGACTTTTTTTTTTTTGGCCAGGCAGTGTATCTTTAATATCAGAGTGCAAACTGGACACAGATGCTTCTCAAAATAAGTCTCACAAATGCTTTCATAATTCACTGGTTTGGATTTTATTAAGGTTTAAAGTGTGCATTATTAGGGTGTGGCCTCTCTGAGTGACAGGTGGATGGTGACACAGGTAGCTATAGCTGCTAACTGTCTGCTGTCTTCACCTCAGCTAACTGCAGTCACTGAACTGGACCTCTGGATTGCGTTTGTGCTGTTGGAGCCTTTTGGAGTGTTTTTAATTGCTGTGCAATTATCTGACCAATAGTATGGCTGCTGTGCTTCATTGAACTAACAGACTGTCCAAGAGGGCGGAGCTCCCTTTTGCTGAGTGAGATTCTGAGATTTTATTTGGATGACATTTAACGCTACAACACTAACATACAGATTTTTAATACTGCCACTAATGTTGGGTGTATTTTACATGATAAAACATACTTCCCATCAAATTATATCAGAGTACACCAATAAATGGCCAACTGAAGTGCTCTTTGTTTCATTAAAAAAAAAAACTGTATCATGGGGACCATTAAAAAAAAGGCTCTAAAATTATAGAATTGTTAATGAAAAAAATTACTAAAAAAATGGAAGTGGGAGCTTTTTGTTCAGTCCAATCCTTCCTGGGACATGTGAACCTGGTCCAGTGAAGCTGATGTCTCCCTGCATCACTGCCAACTGACGCAGCAACGGACTACAATCGTGTGGGTGAAAATCACCTGGCATTTGTGTTCTAGGGTTAATTAGCAGGTATCTAATTAACCCTAGTGTCCGTGGATGCAGCTTTCCACCCACCTGTCCAACTATGGTCACTCCCAGTGTGGTGATGCCAAATCTGACAAAAGCTAAAATTAAAGTGTAAAATCCAGAAACCATCAAGTTAAATCCAAATTATGTCCATTATTTATATTCATACTCATATTTTTTCCATTCTTCACCAACAGTGGCAACGTGCCTCAGAAAGGTTATCAGATGCAGTTTAAGTGTTTTTAACACTTTTGAGTGTCACAGCCACATCCTAAAAGAGGACGTGAAGTCATATGTCAGAAAGTCTTTCTCGAGTTGACACCTTTAGATGTTTTAGGTCTAAAAACAGCATCACTTGACCCCTGGGTGTGCTGAAGTAGTTCCAGTGTGTTCAGCTTAAGCTGCCTGTCAGACCGGCCCGTCCTTGCTGCACTAAGTGATGAATGTGCTGCATTTGGACATTATTAGCAGTCTTTATCCTGACAGTACGTGCAGCCAGAGTTCCTCTGCCTAAGCAGCATTTATCCACCTGTCTGCTGCAGTTCACCTTCACTCTGCTGTTGCTGTTTCAGGACGATGATTGGCGTCACAGAGAGTGGCTGTGTCAGATGTGTGGTTTCCTACTCTATGAAAACATCTACATCAGCATCGGCTTCCTGTGCTGTATCAGTCTGGATCGCTACCTGGCTGTGGTCCATCCACTGAGGTAAAAACAGAAACATGATCACCAACATGAGAAGGTTCCACTGAGAATCAGTGGGTTCTTTTACCCACAGACGCTTTAGTGTATTTAATGAACAGCTGAGAGCAGGCTTTTGGTTTTACTCCTTGTGAAGCTGTAAAATCACTTTAACTGTGTTTCTCTCTCCAGGTTCACCTCCCTGCGCTCCATGAAAGCAGCGTCACTCATCAGCGCTATCATCTGGCTGAAGGAGATTGCTGTCGGTGTGGTTTTCTTTCACCATAAGGAACTCAGCAAAGACACCAAGAACCAATCGGTGTGCTTTGAGCACTACCCCATGACGTCGTGGGAATATCCAATCAACTACTACCGCTTCACCATTGGCTTCTTGTTCCCGTTGGCCATTTTGCTGGTATGATAACTGGTTTACACACTCTTTATATATTTCAGGATTTCTACGGCTCTCTGTCTGGCAGGTTCTAAAATTATTTAAATACAACCTGAACAGCCACACACCTGTTTAATCAGTGAATCAGAATGTCTGATTAGCAGCACCTGGCTACCAGGTAACCTCCTGCAGAAGCAGGAGGGCTGGATTCTGAATCTCTTCATTTCTCTTCTGTCTGTACCAAACAGCGAGGAGAGAGGGTGCATTATGTGCGGCACTGAGCCTCACCTGGACAGATCATGTGACCTGTTTGTTTCTCTTGGTTTAGATCAGCTACCTGTGCGTCCTTCGAGCGGTGGGTCGGAGCGCAGGAACGCAGCCGGATCAGAAGATAAGGATCAGACAGTTAGTTAGCAGCACCATCCTCATCTTCCTTGTTTGCTTCTCGCCGTACCACATCTTCCTGTTGGTGCGCACACTGCTGGAGCGGAACTGCGGCTTCATCGAAGGTACCGTTTCACTCACAGGAAGTCATCCACTGAATACAGGTGAAAACTTGTTACCTGAACAACACGGTTCTTGTTTTCCAGCTATATTTAACTACTACCACCTGTCCCTGCTGCTGACCACCCTGAACTGCGTGGCCGACCCTGTCCTCTACTGCTTCGTCAGCGAAAGCGCCCGCCGTGGCCTCTACAGAGCCGTGTTCAGACCCGTGGCCAGGATACTCTGCTGCTGCTGTCGGCGGGGGAACGCCAGTCCCGCCAACCCGGCCAACGACTCCCACGAAGTTGCGTCGGACGAGAACAACGGCCAGCCGAATGTGACGCTGCTTACACACAGCAACACGCTGAACAATATCAAAACAGAGGCCGTCTGCAAAAACACCATTTTAATCACACAGATCGATGAAAAAAGCATCAAAGCACAGATTATAAAAGATAATACACACTCGGAAAAGGAGCGGAAACAAAACCCAGACTGGACTGAGGAAGAAGAGCAATAGCTGAAATGATCAGGATGCCTCTGGACATGAACAACCCACCTGTGAGGATGTGCTCTCTGCCAGCTGTGTTTACATCTGGATACATCAGCACTGATGTGAGGACATTTTTCTGACCCTGAGTGAGGTCAGCATGGATCTGAGGTCTGCAGTGTAAAAGCCTCTGTGGTGTGTAAACACGAGGGGGCAACATGAGGTCGAGTTTAAATCTGACCAAATCCACAGCAGGAATTTGTGATTATTAAATACTGCAGAGTTATGGTACCACTTCCAATAAGACACCCTTTATGATATTAGACAGACATTTGCATTAAAAAGCGTCTAATACATGAAAAAAGTTTAATATGCATCTCTGACATGTACTGCATTAGCCTGCTGTTCCCTTTACTGATGTTACACACATCAAAGATAGAAGAGCTAAACAAAGTAAATCAAACAGAAAGCAGGCGTGCCCACGCTTCTGTACTCGTAGCAGCAAAGAGAAATAAACCAGCCCAAACTAACATGCTTTACTGCATCTGATATCAAGATACTGGACCCCAGAGAATATTACAAATGGTTATTGATCAGTAATCAGTTTGGCCCTATGTTAACAGATTGATTGGGAGGCTCAAGGACGGTTTTTTAGACCGTACTGTTCACTGTTTTTTGCACTTTTGGTCATTTTTATTCATGGTTTACTGAAGCTTCTTCTTCTTTCAGCTGCTCCCTTTAGGGGTCTCCACAGCGGATCATCTGCCTCCATCTCCCCCTATCCCAGCATCCTGCTCTGTCTCTCCAACCCTCTTCATGTCCTCCTTTACTACGTCCATGAACCTCCTCTGAGGTCCTCGTCTTCTCCTCCTGCCTGCAGCTCCATCTTCAGTATATCCACTCTCCCTCCTCTGCACACGTCAGAGGAGAGTCTTTGACCCTCAGCTGTCCCTCGGATGGACTCATTTCTAATCCTGTCCATCCCGCTCACTCGCCGTGAAGATCTGAGCATCTTCAGCTCTGCCGCCTCCAGCTCGGCCTCTTGTCTTTGTGTCAAAGCCACTGCCTCCAAACCATCCATCACAACAGGTCTCACTACCATCCTGTAAACCTTCCCTTTCACTCTGGCTGCTTTCCTTCTGTCACAGATCACCCTGACACTCATTTCCACCCACTCCACCCTGCCTGAACTCTGCTTCACCTCTCTTGTGTCTGCTGCTTTGAATGGTTGACCCCAGGTATTTAAACTCATCAATCTTTACTCCCTCTGCTCCTTGCATGTTCACCTGTCCTCCTGAATCCACCTGGATTCTGTCTTGCTTCTACTGACTTTCATTCCTCTTCTCTCCACAGCATACCTCCACTTCTACAGGCCCTCCTCCACCTGCTCCCTACTCTCACTGCAGAGCACAGTGTCGTCTGCAAACATCATTGAAGCAAATTACTTAAAAAAACATAACTTAAAACTTTTTACATAATGGGCGACTTATAAGAAAGCGGTACCAGAGTTCTTGTTGCTCTATTAAAAAATGCAGTTTGTTTTAATGTTAATAACAAACATATTTTCTAGCTCAGTCCATCTGTGAGTTCTGGCCATGTTCCTTCCAGAGTAAAACAACACAAGATAACAAACCTGTTAAATCTCTACTCGAACCAGAGCTGACAACAAACCTCATCTTTATTATCAGCAACTGGAGCACACAGCTAACGGTTTTAATAATGCAAGTGCAAAATACAGTGAAATAGAAGGAGCAATGCTTCTGGTGCAGCTGTTGCAGTTTCTGACCATGTAAACCTAACAGCTTTATGTTTCCAGGCTTTTGTTTTCCATGTTATGAGGAGCTTCAAAGTCCATTTAATGTGGCAGTGAGTCCATAAAAGTCAGAGACCTTATTAAATCTGATCTAAAGGTGGCCCCCTGACCCTTTGAGATCATCTTCTCATGGACCTCCTGTGTTCAGAGCTCCTGAAGTCCTGAGCAGTTTTCAGCACTTCCGTTTCCGAGCCTGATGTCAGCATCCGGGAGCATACGCCATGTAATGCCCTGAAGCATCTGAGGAGACATTCATTCAAAATGATCTGAACTGTGCAGCGTATCATCTCACAGTGGACTGAAACACAGTGTGAGGCTCCTGTGAATTTATCAGTTTTCATGGTGTTCCATGACCATCAGAGCAACTGACCTATCGCATCTTGTCAAACATTCTTTAGAGATTATCTCTCCATTCAAAACTGATCCTGGTACGATGGTAAAGAAATGCGCTGTGTGGATGAATGTTGATGTTGTTTCTGTTGAAGCAGACGTCGAGAAGAGAGACAGTCAGCCGACTGTTGTTCGCCATGAAAGTGTTTGCTGTGTTGTGATTTCATAGTTGTGTGACTGTGACCTCAGGACTTTTCTGCAGAGTGTCAGCACAGGCAATACAGACAGCAACAAAGGGAGGCGTGGGTGGAGGAATTTCACCCAAGAGGCTGGGGATTGAGTCCAGCATGAAACCAAAAGTCACTGACTACTACTTCAACAGGTAAAACAGATCTTTTCAGGACATTTTGTGGGATCCCACAGGGATTACAGGCATCCCAAAAAGTCATCCTGTGTGCAGCGCATGCAGTAATTCAGCAGTGTTTCTCTGGAACAACATTAAGGCCAACTGTTTAGTTTAGACGTCTGCCACACAAACCACATGTCAGAAAACTTCACAGAAGGGCTGCACAGCTTTGCACAACCCGCCTGCCACAGCTGAAACACACACTGTATGTATAAGTTTCACATCTGGCTCTAGTTTCACTCTGTTTTAAGGTTACATTTAGTTTAAGTATTTATTTTTCCACAAAGTGACCAAACTATGACATCACAACAGTTGCTTTGATGGTCCTGGAGCAACATTAAGCTGATGTAGCAACAAACACCAACACAGATGCACTGATCATCCACTTCCTGAAAATAGATTTTAAAAAATTAAACAGCTATGGGTTTAATCTGCAGCTTCATGAAGGGAAACCTGTGACTCCTGTTTGCATGTTGCTGTTTGCATGTTTGGAAATGCCACTAAGTCTAAAGATATGAATCTGTCAGTGAACTGATGTTCTACTCTCTGTAGTTGTGGATCAGTGTGTGTAGGCTTAAATGATGTGTAACTGTGTGACTGATACTGTATTGAAACATGGTTGATGCCATATCTGTGCAGTGATGAATGTGACAGAGAATATTTTTATAAAGCTTTGAACAGAGTGCTAAACAGCCGGCCTCCCCCTCATTAATGTGTGTGTGTTGCACCTTCGTAACTGATTTCTGTACACGCATGTGGTTTTCCTTCTCACAAACAGCAGCGCCACTCTCGTTTCCGTGTGGTGAGAGCAGACAGGTTTAAGGCAGAGCTTCCTGGTGTGAGCGGATATGGAAAGCAGATTGAAACTGTCAGCCACAAAATGTGATCCATAATTACACTTTTTCATCTATGATCATATCTCAGCTCTCCAGGATGCTGCTCAGAGTTGGGTTCACTGCAAAATTAATGACCACAGATCATTAATGATTGGTGGTTTACCTGCTTAGGTGGATGAAAGCTGCTCAGGTCGAGGAACGCCAACTGCACTTCTTCACCTAAAGTTTTAGCAGGTGCACAAATGTAATGTTTTACACTCTTCAGTTTGTGTCAGCTTCTTTCTAACATGTTTCTGAGATAAACTGAAGATCAACCAGAAACACATCAAAAACAGCAGCTGGTGACCAAAGTGCTATGCCTAATGAGACAACATGAGTAAAACAAGACAAACAGTTTCAGTCTGCTTTATAAACCACAGAATAAAAACTTTTTTTATTTAAAATGATTTTAAAGTTGCCTGATGTTGGGGAGGTCCTGATGTGACAGACCAGTTTCTTCCACTGATCCAGGAGCAGTTTGCGGACAGTCATTATCCAGCAGCATGTCACAAGGCAAGACTGACAAGTAACTGGCTCACAGATCAGAAAATTAACATTTTGGATCCATGGCCAGGAAACTCCCCAGATCTTAATACCATCCAGAATCTGTGGTCAGTTCTTAAAACGCAGGTGGACAAGCAGAAGCCCACACACAGCTCGGAGCTCTGAGGCCGGAATCGGGATCTCTAGCATGCTACAGAGTGTCAGGCAAAAGGAACCCAAATGCAGACTGAAGGGCAAGCAGATGGAAACAACAAACTAACTTTTATTCAGGCTGATGAGACAGCCCACGAATGCAAAGCCCATGAAATGAAAAAGCAGCTAAATCCATAACATTCCCCAAACAAGCAGGGAACACACAGTAATACCAGACGCTGTGACAGAGGATGCCAAGGACTAAGGAGGGGAGTGGAAACACCTGGGTAACCACAAACAGGTGAGACAAATCAGTGATAACAAGACAAGGGAAGTAAAACACGAGACAAAAGACTACCATAATAAAACAGGAAACAACAGAAAGAAAAGATAAGAAGATACAAGGGGACACAGAGAAGGCAGGAATGAACTACAACAGAAGGAATCAAATATACACTATGATATAACTCAGGACAGAAAATCAAAAACAGGTTTAAATCAAAACTAAGAAGCTCCAAGAAACACAAAATTCACAATACATAAAAGTCAAAGTGTAATTATAGAAATATAGAAACCTGAAACCTGAAAAGTATAAACTGAGTGAGAGACCATGACACAGAGAACTGCAGAGGTTATGTAGAAGAAGGGTAAGATTCCTGCTAATTAGTGCTAAGTAACATCCAAATCCCAGAGTTTCACTCACTAAAACTGCAGCTCACTCCATTTAAACTGGTGAGTTATAAAAAAAATTCAGTTATAAAGGAATTAAAGTTGGACATTTTAACATGGGAGTCTATGGTGACTGATGCACTGCTGGAGCCTCCAGAGGACATTATAGGAACTGCAGTGCTTTGTTCATGCTGATGGTCGACTGAGAGCAAGAAAAAATTCTCATTTAAGGTTTGGCTGCTCTAAACTCTGAGCTGCAGCCTGTTCACTCAAAGAAACCCTGCTGTAGTGCGTGTGTGTGTGTGTGTGTGTGTGTGTGTGTGTGTGTGTAATTATCAGGAGATTAATAAACACAGCTGTCAGGTGAATTAGGGGCTCAAATGAAGTCGACTGTGTGGAAGCAGAAGTGTTTTTGGTGTATCACTGTGTTTGTTTTTGTAACTGAGTCCTTCCTCTCGAGGGACACTGATGTGGTAACCGCGCGTGTGTGTGTGTGTGTGTGTGTGTGTCTGTGTGTGTGTGTGTCTGTGTGTGTCTGTGTTGCCTCTGGATGAGTGTTTTATGTGTGAGAGTGTGTATTAATCATGGCAGTGTGAACTGCTCCTGGCTGCTGCTGTCATCCAGCAGGAAGTCACATTAAACCCAGGTCACATGAGGTTCAAAGGTCACAGCTGAAAATGAGAAGCAAGATGAGAAGAACAGTGTGAAACACAGAGGAGGAGGAGGGTGTGTGGAAAATAGCTTCCATCATAAATTATTGACTTCATTTTCTTTTTCATACTGGGAGATGGACTTCCTGTTTGTGGGTTGAGATGGGGATTGGCGATAGCTACTGACATCATAGTCAATTCTGTTAACCTGATTCTTTACAGATCCCTGATCAGTTGCTGTGGTGATGACTCTGCCTCTGTGTGAACTCTGGGCTGCAGTTGCTTAGACCTCCATGTTAAAGGTGATGAGCTGGTGATGAGGAGGACATGTGAAAAGAGAAGTGCGATTGCTTTATAACACGAGGGTGAGTGCTGCTCACGTGGGTCTGCTGCGATGAAACAGCAGTGTCCTGAGGATGGACTACATGAGTACAAACTTCATCAGCTGCCACTGCAGGCTGATGAAGTTTGATCACTTCATTACTGAGCCTGCAGCTTTAAAGTATAAATGAAACATTTTCACATCCATTTTCTCTTCCAGAGATGATCCACAGTAACTCCTCCTTCTTTCAGGCTGCAGCGACAGACAGAACAAGCTGGACTGCAGAGAACCTCAAACTCACTTTGATCATTTTAGTAAAGCTCATAAACTTTATTTAGAGAGGTTTTTATGTCTAAATTTATAGTCTTTGGCCAAGGCAACAGTGTGAGAAGACACAGATTTTAACATGTTCAGAGTTCAGCTGCTTCCAGCATTATCTTCTTTACTTTCATAAAGGAAGGAAGCTGTGGTGGTTGTTTAATGTCCTCCTGACCAAACATGAAACAATCTGAGGTCCAAGCAGCAGAACAGTTGCCGAGACAAAGCAGGATTTATTTGAATTGATCAACACATGCAGTGTGCAGGAATTGAATTGAACTGAATTGAATAAATTCAGTTCAATTCAATTCAAATCACAACAAACAGTCGCCTCAAGGCACTTTGTATTGTGGGTAAAGACCCTACAATAACACAGAGAAAACCCAACAGTCAAAACGACCCCCTATGAGCAAGCACTTGGTGACGGTGGGAAGGAAAAACTCCCTTTTAACTGGAAGAAACCTCCAGCAGAACCAGGCTCAGGGAGGGGCAGTCATCTGCCGCAACCGGTTGGGGCTCAGAGGAGACAGACAGGACAAAAGACATGTTGTGGAAGAGGCAGAGATTAATAATAATGATTAAATACAGAGTGAAGTATAAACAAGTAAATAAAGGTGAATAAGAAGAAACAGTGCATTATGGGACCCCCCCTCAGCAGCCTAGGCCTATAGCAGCATAACTAAGGGGTGGTTCAGGGTTATCTGATCCAGCCCTAACTATAAGCTTGATCAAAAAGGAAAGTTTTAAGCCTAATCTTGAAAACAGAGAGGGTGTCTGTCTCCCGAATCCAAGCTGGGAGCTGGTTCCACAGAAGAGGGGCCTGAAAGCTGAAGGCTCTGCCTCCCATTCTACTCTTAAGTATCCTAGGAACCACAAGTAAGCCAGCAGTCTGAGAACGAAGTGCTCTATTGGGGTGATATGGTACTATGAGGTCTTTGAGATAAGATGGGGCCTGATTATTCAAGACCTTGTATGTTAGGAGAAGGATTTTAAATTCTATTCTAGATTTAACAGGGAGCCAATGAAGAGAAGCCAATATGGGAGAAATATGCTCTCTCTTTCTAGTCCCTGTCAGTACTCTAGCTGCAGCATTTTGGATCAGCTGAAGGCTTTTCAGGGAGTTTTTAGGACAGCCTGATAATAATGAATTACAGTAGTCCAGCCTAGAAGTAATAAATGCATGGATTAACTTTTCAGCATCAGTCTGAGAAAGGATGTTTCTAATTTTAGAAATATTGCGCAAATGTAAAAAAGCGGTCCTACATATCTGTTTAATATGTGCATTGAAGGACATATCCTGGTCAAAAATGACTCCAAGATTTCTCACAGTGTTACTGGAGGCCAAAGTAATGCCATCCAGAGTAAGTATCTGGTTTGACACCATGTTTCTAAGATTTGTGGGGCTGAGTACAAGAACTTCAGTTTTATCTGAATTTAGAAGCAGGAAATTAGAGGTCATCCAGGCCTTTATGTCTTTAAGACATTTCTGCAGTTTAACTAATTGATGTGTGTCATCTGGCTTCATGGATAGATAAAGCTGAGTATCATCTGCATAACAATGAAAATTGATGCAATGCTTTCTAATAATACTGCCTAAGGGAAGCATGTACAATGTAAATAAAATTGGACCTAGCACAGAACCCTGTGGAACTCCATAATTAATCTTAGTGTGTGAAGACAACTCCCCATTTACATGAACAAATTGGAGTCTATTAGATAAATATGATTCAAACCACTGCAGTGCAGTACCTTTAATACCTATGGCATGCTCTAATCTCTGTAATAAAATGTTATGGTCAACAGTATCAAAAGCTGCACTGAGGTCCAACAGGACAAGCACAGAGATGAGTCCACTGTCAGAGGCTGTAAGAAGATCATTTGTAACCTTCACTAAAGCTGTTTCTGTACTGTGATGAATTCTGAAACCTGACTGAAACTCTTCAAATAAACCGTTCCTCTGCAGATGATCAGTTAGCTGTTTTACAACTACTCTTTCAAGGATTTTGGAGAGAAAAGGAAGGTTGGAGATTGGCCTATAATTGGCTAAGACAGCTGGGTCAAGTGATGGCTTTTTAAGCAGCAGTTTAATTGCAGCCACCTTGAAGGCCTGTGGTACATTACCAACTAATAAAGACAGATTGATCATTTTTAAGATTGAAGCATCAATAATTGGAAAGACTTCTTTGAACAGTCTAGTAGGAATGGGATCTAATAAACATGTTGATGGTTTGGAGGAAGTAACTATTGAAGTTAACTCCAAAAGATCAACTGGAACAAAAGAGTCTAAACAAATACCAGCAGTGCTGAAAGCAGCCGAACATGAAGATAAACCTTGGAGATGGTTTTGAATAATTTTTCCTCTAATGTCTAAAATTTTATTTGTAAAGAAATCCATGAAGTCATTACTAGTTAAAGTGAAAGGAATACTCGGCTCTACAGAGCTCTGACTCTTTGTCAGCCTGGCTACAGTGCTGAAAACAAACCTGGGGTTGTTCTTATTTTCTTCAATTAATGATGAATAGTAAGATGTCCTAGCTTTACGGAGGGCTTTTTTATAGAGTACCAAACTCTTTTTCCAGGCTAAATGAGCATCTTCTACTTTAGTGAGACGCCATTCCCTCTCCAGCTTACGGGTTATCTGCTTTAAGCTGCACAGTCTCAGTGTGCTGGATTTGAAGTGAAACCCTCCATGCATTGTAAGGAGCTTTTTTGTCTTGACATCAGTGGCTTCTATTTCCTCCTTTGGCCAGCTTATTATCCCAGCAGGGTATCTGACAACCAGCAGGGCGTAGGTGTTGATAGCCCGGATCTTGTTCTTCCCATTCAGCTGACTCTTCAGGAATTGCCTTACTCTGTAAACGAGGGAACAGACTGCTGCAAAGAAGCATCACTCGGTATTTACTGTGACTGGGCTTTGGACACAGAGGCATTCATAGTTATTCTGCTTATTCACCTTTCATAATTCTTTAGTGTGATAAAGTGATACTTTGACCATTCTTACATCAATCATATCCTTGTCTGTGTCTACTGATCAAATTCTCCACTGACTCCTATACAGTTAGTTTTTAACTAGCTGCTTCAGCTACCTCCTCTTTGCCAGCTGATCTCAGAGTTTGCTGCTGAACCATTGAAGAAATTTTGAAAAAATATAGGAGCTGCTGCTTAAACCATTTGAAGTACTCACACTTTCCTCTACAACTCTGGGTTTTATATAGTCACAGCTTGTCAGTCTTGGTTACATCATATACAAAACAAGAAATGTGGAAAACAGAGAATTTCAACAGCTGAGTGTTGAGATGACCTCAGAGTCTCCGTTTTATCATTGTGCAGTCTTGTCCTGGCATCTGTTAGGGATAGAGACAGACCCAAAGGAACACCCTGTTCTTCGAGTGTCCCCAAACTTTATGTACTTCTGTGTCATTTAATCAGTGACGTTTATTTTCTAGTCTTAAGCCAAATTTCTCAGGCAAAAAAATGTAAAGATGATAGGAGCAAACATATACTATGAGTATATTTAAAGCTTCATAAAAACTCTTTTCCTTCACCATAAACTGAGTAATCACAGCTGTTCCGGTTACGGATCGTATTTTATTTTTTACACAGGTCCAATATGAGCTCCTGGTGACAGCTATTGAACAAACAGATACTTACAGTTAGCATGTGGTGAATCCAGTAAAGTGTCCATCTGAGCCAGCCTTGCATCAGCACAGCCACCGCTACCAGCAGGCTAATGTGAAGCTGAATACTGAGTAATACACACCCTGGTGGTATATACTGAGCATGTGAGAAATCCTCAGCCTATGACCTGAACTCATGGCGAATGAACCCTTCGATTACACTCTGCGGTGGTCGAATATAGCAAAAATCACGTGTGTAAGAG